>SNQJ01S0201237.1:0-16884 GCA_010110895.2 Picea sitchensis | reverse complement strand
TTTGCATGCACCCACGAAGGAGGAAGGATTGCCAACGAAGCAAGAAGAACACCGTAAAGGAAAGAAAGCAGTCACTTGGTTCTGCCAGAAGTGGATGTCTCAACTTCATTGTGTTTTGCTTCCCCTGATGTAATCATCTTTCAGAGACAAAGAGCAAGTCGGGTGGCCTATCCCGAGATTGTCGAGTGGTCTGTAACCTTTTGGGGACCAAAAGGTCTTATTGTTGGGAGGTGTGATCCGAAATCGGATTCAGAAGGCTGTCAGGGCATGAAAAATGCTCAAAAATGAAAGTGCTCGGAATCCGACGAAACCAACACCATTGCATCCATCTCGTCTTCCTGATTCCGGTGATATAATTTTTATGTCAAACGGAGTCCGTATGAAGAAGATATCGCATTCTGTCCGCCGAGCCAAACAGGCAAAATTTTAGGATGCTGACTGTACCTGTCCGTACAGTGACACGTGTTAGTCCGTACAGCTGACGTGGCGTAACCAAAATGCGACACGTGGCAGGTCCATACAGGACACGTGGCAGCACCAGGGGATGACACGTGGTGGCTTCCGTACAGGACACGTGGCAGCACCAGGAGGCGACACGTGTCAGTCTGATTTGGCATTTTCGGCGCGTACTTGGACCAATCCCGAAGTGACACGTGTCACCACTGGAAGGGTGACACATGGCAGGGTGACGTCAGCAGGTGACGTGGCAGGCTTACGTGGCAGTGCTGACTGGCGTACGGTGGATGATGTGGACCAATCAGGTGTTGACACGTGGCACTGTTCGGGTGAATGAAAAGGTGCCACGTGGCCCAATCACACGCTGCCACGTGGCACCCCGGGTTTAGCCAATGACAGCTATATAAAAAAAAAAATATTTTAGGCCCGGGGGGTTTCGAACCCCGGACCTCCTCCACACCGCAAGCGCCTTCGCAATAGCCTCTGTGACCACTACGCCATACTGTGTTACTTGTTAACATGGTGGCAGGTTGTTGTTTTAAACTAGGTTTTTGTGTATAGTGGCGAGGGATGGGGCCGGGGCTTAGCCCCGACCCCGATTCTTTACCCATTGTAATGTTGGCGGGTATTTATGGTTGGCGCGGGTATAGCGCTCGGCGCACACAACTCTAACCACGGTTACATTGTATATTTAACATGTGACCAAAGGGTGCGGTTAATACAACTGTTGTATGGGAGTTATAATCGTTATGTATATGGGGCTCATATGACCGAAAAGGGTGCTAGCGCCAATACAAAGGGGGCCAGCGCTTAGCCTATCGGCTAGCGCATGGCCATATGGCTGTTAATATGACCAAGAGCGCGCCCTTTAGGGGGCTGCGCCTAATTTTTTTAAACCAATGATATAGTTCAAAGTGGTTATTTAACCAATTTATGGTTTTTTTAACTATTGTTAGCCCATTTTTAATGTAATTGGGAGTTATTGGGCTTTTTTTGAGCCTAATTCTTGGGAGGAAGTTGGAGATTGCAACCAACTTTCCCAACTATTTAACCAAGGCTATGTTGAGGCCATTTGGTAAGTTTTTGGAGAGCATTCAGAGCAGATATGTTGAGGCAAAGCCAGGTCTAAGCCAGTTTGAGGCAGAGGAGCTGTTGAGGTAGAGATGTTGTCGGACGATTTCTGAGAGTTCGGTATATCCGTTTCAGGTGCCGTTAGTTGTGAAAGATTCTAGAGATCATGGAGAACAAGACCAAATCAGTCTAGGAGCCAATCGGCAATTGTAAAGATGTACTAATAAGCTTTTGAAAAGAAATCAAGAAGCCTCCCTCACAGAGAAAAGGCCCGGAGACGTAGGCAAAGTTGTGCCGAACTCCGTTATCAAACTTGTGCATTATGGTTTGTTGTTTTTCATTGTTTATCAGATTTGCAAATATGTTAATGGTTGTATAATGCATTTTATTTTCTCGCTCTTTCGATAAGTTTCCCAATGGTTAATAAATGCATGCAAATAAAACTCAACCATAAGTCATTTCGAAAAATCCTGACGGATCACAGAAGCTCAGGAGGAGTAACATAAGTTCACTTTCAGAAGAGGGTAAGAACGGGTGTAAGGTGTGCACAGTTGTTCACAAAGAAACCAAGTCGCGAAGGAATACTTGTTGCAAGGTGTGCACAGAGTCCAAAATCTGACTAAGTGTCAAAGAAAACCCTTTAAATATTTAAAGGTTCGAAGGAGAAACAAGCTCAAAAGAGATAGTGGGAAAATTATTCAATAGGGAGGAGCCCCTTTGAATTTCAATGAATCAATGAGAAATATCCGTCCAAGAGGAAGCGAAATCAGTCCAGACCGTTAGATCTGTGAGAACTGCATGGAAGTTAACCATGAATCATTTCGACACTTCGTGGTTCGGAGTGTTTCGAATTATTGAGGAGTGGGATCATCAAAGTATGAAATCACGAAGTGATCCTAGCCGTTGGTTGTGAGGAGGATACGTGGCAGCAGATAAGCGAGTTCGAAAGAGAATATCTCTAGAAGAATTTGCGTGAAGCAAGGTGCAATATTCACGAAGTCACGGAGAGCGGAGTAGATCTGGATCGTTGGATCCAGAGAGGTCACGTGGCGAAGATCCATGAGTTTCGAAGGAAGAGCCCTTCGGAAGCAGACGAGGGTGGAGGTTGCAAAATTCTCAAAGCCCGAGTAAGCAAAGTCAGTTGTGGTCATTTGTATAGGATGGACACGCGTCTCTGGATCGTGCACTTTGGAGGAAGAGCCCTTTAGAAGGAACCGGTGATAGTACATCCAAAAACGCCCGAAATCAGAGGTGTCGAAATTCATCTTAATCGCCCACATGGATAGGACATGTGGAGCGTGGAGATTTATTGTGGAGGTTGATTCTCTGGGAGAAAGGACGTGAAGGAAGCATTAACTGCAAGTCAATCAGAGTGGAACAAGGAGCGATCTCAACCGTATATCGAGTGAGCATGTGGTGCTCATCCTATAGCTTCGGAGAGGAATCACTTCGAGAGAAACGGTGTGTTGAAACGGTTGGAAACCCCGAAGTGTAAGTTCCGAAGGAGATCGCCACCATTGATTTTCGGAGGGAGTGAGAGCCATAGATCTAGTTCCGGGTTGCTTTGTCAGTTCGGAGCTCATGTCAAAAGAGATATGATGCATCCAAGGTAGCCGGAGTCTAAATTCGCAAAGCGCTTAGGAGGTTTATCCTTGAGTCACATCCTAAGGTCTCATTTGGAGAGGGACTAGTGGAAGGAGCTAGCGCCCGTTGGCATTAAGATTTTTAAAAGCGCTAAGGAGAGGGCCCGTGGATTCCATACATCCTACGCCTAAAGTGATAAAGGTCTGTGTTAAAAACAATTTGGGTCCAGCAAGGTCTCAAGGAGCTAATTCAACTCAGGAATTCAAAGATCCTTGATCGAGAGGTCGCAGAACCCCTAGGAGGGGAGGGGGGATGCATCATCGAGTCAGTTCTTGGCAAAGGTGAAGGCCTTTTTGGTGCCTTGCAATCTTCGCTTCTTGTTGAAATTGATAAAATAGGCAGAATACTCGTGTTGCATGTTCTTCATCTCCCTGGGAATGAATATCCATGGAGACGATATTCAAGCGGAATCACCCAATGTTGTGCCTCCATACTTAACTATTTTTTCTTCGCAGGTTTGTGCGGTTGTGCTTGCATACCCTCTTCATATAAAATTTAAGCGCAACTTGTTCTTGATTTCTCATTTTCTTCACAGGTTTATGGGGTTGTTCTCTCATACCATCTTCATCTAAAATTTAAGCGCAACCTGATCTTGATTTCACAATGGATCATTTGGGAAGAATGTGCTCTCATACCCTCTTCATATTAAATTTAAGCACAACTTGTTCTTGATTTTGCAATGGATCATTTGGGAAGAATGCAACTTGTGGTGTCATTGGTGCTCCTGTTGGTCTCTCTTTTTTGCATGGAATACTCCTCGCATACACCCGTCAATGACCATGAAATTATGGTTACCTCTAGTTGGTTGGGTGGTGTTGCATCTTATGAGTCCCAGGGGTTCGATTCCTTCACGGTTCATATCTGCGATGGAATTATGGGGGAGTGCAATGATTACAATGAGGAGTTTATGATGGATATTGAAGTGCACAGGAGGCCTCTGAGGAGGGTTCCTTACTACATAAACTATGGAGCAGTGGCTGCTAAATGAGTTCCATGTCGGCCTCGGTTTGGGAGGTCTTATTACACTCGAAATTGTTACAGGGAAACAGGGCCTGTCAGGCCCTATCACGGGAGATGCATTGCTATCACTCGATGTAGGCGTTACATGAGCTAAGATTCACATTGCTTCCTTGTTTTTTCCCCTTTCTAAAACCTTACTATGTAACACATTTTATTGTCCAAAAAAGTAATCTTATATGTGTGTGCGTGGGCGTTATTGCATTTTGATGGTTAGCGGGAAGTTGTATCACCTGCACTATTTGATAACTACTCCATAAGTTTTGGTTGGTATTTACGTTTTATCGAGTTTGGTATGTATTTATCAATAAGAGATGGACAATTTCCTCAATATATTGAGGTTGATAAATTCCCATTAGCATAAATGATCATGTGTAGTCTAAAACACTCGTGGTATGTTGCAATCTTACTGTAGAAATTCATTGAATAATCGTATTTAATTTGGATAACGAAATTATACCAAATAATTGCATTAGATGGAAGAAGGGATCTCGTTTAAAAAAATAATTGCACGGGAGAGAAGGGATATTGATTGAAAAATAGAAAATCTTCAACAATTTTTCATAAATTAAAACTAAGATCGGACCATCCCACAAACAAAAAAAGATATCGGAAAGCCATTGGCTTTTTCGTTATTGATCATTTTCGTTATTGATCATAAATATCATGAGAATGACTCTATATGAAAATCCAAATGCTGCAACAAATGTAACCTAATAAAAGACTCTATGTAATGTCGTGTGTGAAGCTCAAGATGGGATGGGTTTTAAAACTCACGTCAAATTGTTGACGGAAAGCACTTCAACACCAACATAAAATATTTTTAAACAAAGTTTAATGACTAGTTAATGGTTTTTCCTTTTCTCACATTGGGGGCTCTAACTAAGTTCTATTCATATCACTTACTATTAAAAAAAATAAAGTGAGTTTCAAAACTGGTTAACGTTATGCAATTTGGTTTTTAAAACATTGGGTATAATTTATAAATGAATTTAAATGATACGAATGTCAAAAATCATACAACCATCATGATTTTAAAGGCAGTCCAATAAAATACAATGAATTGAAAATTGAATTGCAATCAAATGTCTACTACAAATAAACAAATGAATACAATATGAAGGTATAAGAAGAGTTGAAAAAAAAATTAAATGCAAGAAAAAAATATAATCAAGGAAAAATGCGCATATACTGAAGGCAAAATGCACATATACAGAAGAGAGCTTTCGTATATGTGTTTTTGGCTCCCATAAATGCGCATATACAGAAGCTCTCTTCCCTAAATGTGCATTTACTGAAGGAAATATGCACATATATGAGATATCTCTTACCTAAATGCATATATACGGAAGCTCTCTTCCATAAATGCGCATTTTTTCCTTCCGTAAATGCGCATATACGGAAAACAAAATGCGCATATACGAAAGGAAAAATGTGCATATACTACCCAGCATTATATGCGCATTTACGGAAGGAAAATGCGCATTTACGAAATAGAGATTTTGTATATGCAAATTTTGGCTTCCATAAATGTGCATATACAGAAGGTAAAATGCGTATATATGGAAGCTCCCTTTCGTATATGTGCATTTTGTCTTTCATATATGCGCATTTTCTTTTTTATATATGTGCATTTACGAAAGGCAAAAATGTGCATTTACGGAAGAGAGATTCCATATATGTGCATTTTGGCTTCTGTATATGCGTATTTACGGAAACTAAAATGCGCATATACGGAAGATCGGATATGCGCATTTTGTCTTCCATATATGCACATTTTGGCTTCTATATATGCACATTTACGGAAACAAAAATGCACATATACGGAAGCTCTTCCATAAATGTGCATATATGGAAGCTCTCTTCCATATATGCACATTTTGTCTTCCATATATGCGCATTTACGGAAGACAAAAATGTGCATTTACGGAAGAGAACTTCCATATATGTACATTTTTTCTTCCATATATGCGCATTTACGGAAGACAAAAATGTGCATTTACGGAAGACAAAATGCGCATATATGGAAGAGAGCTTTTGTATATGCGCATTTTTGGATTCTATAAATGCGCATATACGGAATCCAAAATGTGCATATATGGAAGCTCCCTTCCGTAAATTCATATTTATGCCTTCTGTAAATGTGCATATACAGAAGGCAAGCATATATAGAAGAGAGCTTTCGTATATGCGCATTTTGGCTTCCGTAAATGCACATTTTTTCCTTCCATAAATGCACATATACGGAAGGCAAAATTCACATATACAGAAGCTCTCTTCTGTATATGCGCATTTTTCCTTCTGTATATGCACATTTATGGAAGACAAATATATGCATTTACGGAAGAGAGCTTCCATATATGTGCATTTTGGCTTCTGTATGTGCACATTTACGGAAGCCAAGATGCACATATACAGAAGAGAGCTTACGTATATGTGCATTTTTTTCTTCTGTAAATGTGCATATACAGAATCCAAAATGCACAAATATGGAATGTCTCTTCCATTTATGCTCATTTTTCCTTTCGTATATGCACATTTACAGAAGGAAGAAATGTGCATTTAAGGAAGAGAGCTTCCATATATGCGCATTTTGGATTTTGTATATGTGTATTTACGGAAACCAAAATGCACATATACAGAAGCTCTCTTCCGTATATACGCGTTTTTCCTTTCGTATATGCGCATTTTCTCTTCCGTATATGCGCATTTTTTATTTTTTATATGCGCATTTATGGAAGCTCTTTTCCGTATATGCACATTTTTTCTTCCGTATATGTGCATTTAGGCTTCTGTATGTGTGCATTTAGGCTTCCGTATGTGTGCATTTAGGCTTCCGTAAATGTGCATTTTTTTCCTTCTGTAAATGTGCATATATGGAAGCTCTCTTCTGTATATGCGCATTTATGGAAGAAAAAAATGTGCATTTACGGATATAGCTTCCATATATGTGCATTTTGGCTTTTGTATATGCACATTTATGGAAGCCAAAATGCACATATACGGAAGAAAAAATGTGCATATACGGAAGAGAGCTTCCGTATATGCGCATTTTTTACTTTTGTAAATGTGCATATATGGAAGCCAAAATGCGCATATATGGAATCTCTCTTCCGTAAATGCGCATTCCTGCCTTTCGTAAATGCACATATATGGAAGGAAAAAGAATATATGGAAGAGAGCTTCCGTACATGCGCATTTTGGCTTCCGTAAATGCACATTTTTTCCTTCCGTAAATGCGCATATACGGAAGAAAAAATGCACATATATGGATTCTCTCTTTTGCATATGTGCATTTTGGCTTCTGTATATGCGCATTTATGAAAGACAAAAATGTTCATTTACGGAAGATAGCTTCCGAATATGCACATTTTGGCTTCTGTATATGCTCATTTACGGAAGCCAAAATGTGTCTATATGGAAGCTCTCTTCCATATATGCTTGCCTTCCATATATGTGCATTTACGGAAGGAAGAAATGTGCATTTACGGAAGAGAGCTTCCATATATGTGCATTTTGGCTTATGTATATGTGCATTTACAGAAGCCAAAAATGTGCATATACGAAAGCGCTCTTCTGTTATGTGCATTTTGTCTTCCATATATGTACATTTTGGCTTCCGTAAATGTGCATATACAAAATCCAAAATGCACATAAATGAACCTTCTTTACTGGTATACAAAGGCACTATGCAACAACAACTTGCACACTTCCTCATGTTGTTTAGAGTCGATCACCTTCAAATGTGGCGATCTTCATTATCCTCCTATAGTCACGATGATTTGCAACAATTCCCCATGCTATGGTCATGATGATCTCTGAAAAATTATGAAAATAAATAAATAAAAGGATGTCGTTGAATTTGAACCCTGGACTTGAGAATGGATCTTGACAATCAGGAATGAGCCAATGTGTGCATGAATTTCTTGCAAGACACATATGACAAAGGCGAGGTTCCACACATGCAAGGATACCCAATAAGCAAAGAGAAATCCATTGGTGTATACAGACTGAGGATGCACTGTAGATCATATGAAGATCGATCTGAGCGACTTGATATTTTCTCAACTAGGAACTTGGAAAACAATTTACAATTTCTCAATGTTAATTAGATATCCTTGAATGATTTCTATCACTAAACCATGATCAAATCCATATCAAACTACTCATATACATAAAGAAATGTTTTATATATAAATATATATCATTACATATCTTAAAAAGCAAATTGTGGTGGGTAAGTTTGTGGAATAATGGTAGTCTATGATTTGGTAAACTTAGATCCTTAATTTATTTTAAGAGTTTACATTTTTGTTAAAGACTAAATCAGATAAAGACATATATAATTCCTTGAATTTATTACTTATTTAATAAATTAGACTTTTAAGTTTAGCTATATTGTAATTTTTAGAGATGAAAATTAAATTTTACAAAGGTTGAGATTTCTTTGAATTTTACGGAAGCGTGCATATACAAAAGTCGTCTTCCATAAGTGCGCATATACATACGGACCTCATGGATGATTTTAGGGGCTAAATTTATCTCATGGGCTAATTTTCCATGGTTTTTCCCAAAAAAATATTTGTTATTTTAAAAACGATTCGCCCAAATTATATAGGATAACATTATTTTACCTTAAAAATCGCCAAAATTTTATACAAACTATATAAAATCCTTAGAAATTTGAATATTTAAAAAAAAAATATCGCCAAACATTTATACTTAGCATATGAAGGATTAGTAAGATTCGTCAAGGTTTCCACATTTTAAAATAAATTTCCATCCTTAAAATCATCCTTGCATACGGTGGATTTTGTATATGCGCTCTTCCATAAATGCACATTTATAGAAGTTGGATTCCATATATGCACATATATATAATCTTGCATATAGGGAAGACGACTTCCATAAATGTGCATTTATGGATGACAACTTCCATATATGTGCATTTACGAAAAGCGGATTCCGTATATGCGCATACATAGAATCCAATTTCCATAAATGCGCATTTACGAAAAAAATCATATACGAAAGGTGCCTTCCGTAAATGTGCATATACAGAAGTTGTCATCCATAAATGGACATTTATGGAAGTCAAATTCCCTATAGCGCATATATGAAATCCAACTTCCATAAATGCACATATACAGAATCCAACTTCCAAAAATGCACATTTACAGAAGTCAACTTCCATAAATGCATATTTATGGAAGGTGACTTTTGTATATGTGTTTTTTTGTAAATGTGTGTTTATGGAAGTTGGATTCTATATATGCACGTATATGGAAGCGTGTATATAGGGAAGCCAACTTCTATAAATGTGCATTTACAGATTACATATTCCATATATGTGCACTTACAGAAGGTGACTTCCATATATGCGTGCTTCCCTCAATGCACATTTATTGAAGTTGGATTTTGTATATGTGCATATAAGGAAGCACCCATATACGGAAGTCGACTTCCATAAATGTGCATTTATGAATGACAACTTCTGTATATGCGCATTTATGGAAGTTTACCACTTCCCTAAATGCACATTTATGTACGATAGCTTCGGTATATGTGCATTTACAGAAGTTTACCACTTCCCTAAATGCACATTTATGTACGATAGCTTCGGTATATGTGCATTTACAGAAGATGACCACTTCCAAAATTGCACATATACAGAAGTTGAACACTTTCTGTATATGTGCATTTACGGAAGTTGACCACTTCCAAAATTGTGCATATACGGAATCTAACTTCCATATATGTGCATATATGGAATCTTTCATTCGTATATGCACATTTACGGAAGGCAGATTCCGTATATGCGCATTTACAAATTCCAACTTCCATAAATGCACATTTACAGAAGCACACATATATAGAAGTCACCTTCCGTAAATGCGCATATATGGAACTTGTCATCCATAAATGTGTATTTATGGAAGTCGACTTCCATATATGTGCACTTATGTATATGTGCATATACAGAATCCAACTTCCATAAATTTACATTTACGGAAGCGCGCATATACAAAAGTCATCTTCTATAAATGCACATTTATGGAAGTTGGATTATGTTTATGCACATATACGGAAGCGCGCATGTATGGAAGCCACCTTCCGTAAATACGCATATACGGAAGTTGTTTTCGGTAAATGCACATTTATGGATGCCATCTTCCCTATATGCATGCTTCTGTATATGTGCATATACGGAATCCAACTTCCATAAATGCACATTTAAAGAAGCACGCATATGTGGAATTCATTGTTCGTATATGTGTATTTACAGAAAGCGGCTTTCGTATATGCGTATTTACAGAAGGCATCTTTTGTATATGCGTGCTTCTGTAAATGTGCATTTATGGAAGTTGGAATCCATATAGCGTGCATATACGAAATTCGCCTTCCATAAATGCACATTTATGTAAGTTCGCTTATGTAAATGTGCATTTATAGAAGTTGGATTATGTTAAAGGAAACACTACTATTGGTCAATTAAAGGAAACACGACCAAAATTTTGGAAAAATTAACATTAGGTGCAATAGATGGAACTTTAGCTAGCTTAGTAGTGTAGCTTATGCACATGACTTGCCTGTGTACTTAAGTGTGGGTGGGAAAGAACCTTAACCCTAGAAAGGGTCTAGTGTTGACGTTGTTTTCATAGCAAGCATTGTGGATTATATTTGATCATTCGGGTTAGTATGGTGACATTGACAACGTAGCACTCTAGCGGGTTCTTATTTTAGTTTCACGTTACTATAAACATTCAAGGGATATTTTAAGTGGGCTTATGTTGTGAACCTAGAACTTGAGTTTAGAACAATATGTGAAATATCATGACATTATGTTTCTTTATATCATAATGTATGATGGGGTATATTGACTAATTTCCATCAACCAACGTGATGTTAAGTCAAATCGTGTTTAATTGTTGATTTTTACTTAATTGTACTAGAGTAGTGGAGTTCAGGTATATCTTGTTAAGGATCTATAACATTCGTAAGAGGAGTAATAAGTACCTTAGTATATTCTAGTTGATGAAGAACAAAGGTTAAAGATGAATCCCAAGATGGGGTGCCAGAGGTTACATCCATGCATCCATCCACGAACTCAGAGAACGCCACCTCACCTCGATACACATGATGACACCTAATGCTCCCTTTGGCCTTTATCACCACCTTATGGTTGTTGCAACCATCCATTTCATCGTGCTCTCAACTAAATGCTCCAGTGTGCTTAGAGTTGGCTTCCTGTCATGGCTATGGCGCAGGTACAATATCTAATCCTCATGTGCTCATGTGAATTTACTCTCCATCCTCCCTCTTATGGCAATTCCCATCCCCTAAGTTGGTATCTATCTCCCTCTCCTTCCAAAAACTCTTGCACTATGTTGTTCTCCTTGGTGCATACCTGGTTCTTCCTGTTCGATTCTTTGCCTCTCCCTCACATTTGTGAGGATATGCCTTGCCTTCGAGTGCAGCCAAAGAGAGGTGCACTCTGGTACCAAAATAGAGCGGCCATGTCCAACAGGCACCCACCCTCCTTCACTTCTACGCTTAGCTCCGCACCTCCACCATCCACTCAGTCCTCACCAAACCAATGTGGCCTTCTGCCTCTATCCTCGCCATGGGCTTTCCGAGTTGAATGGTTTTACCTTCAGAGGAATTCTCTCGGCTACACTCCTAGACCTTTCCCTGACTTGGCCTCAACCTCACAGCCAACATTGGCTCACCCTTCCAGTCCACCACCCTTCGCTCCCTCACTATCCCATTTGGCACCCTCATCTCCAACTTATGTGCCTTCGCTGGAGGAATTCAACACAAAAACGCAGGAACTCCAATTGGAAGTGACTCAAAGCCAAGATCTGCTCCAACTGGATTATGCTTCGTGCTCAGGACTTCGGGATTCGATCTCAATTCCCAAAGACTTGGTCTTCCCAGTCTATAAGGACATTGATGAACTTCGTTTTAGGCTGGAATACCTAGACCAACGCGCAGAGAAAATCGAATCTCTGCTCTCGACACTTCTTTGTTCCCTGCAGTCACCAAACTCGGCCACCAACACCCCCGCAACTCCAAGGGTGGTTCTTGCTCCATACTTCCAGGGGGAGGATGAGCGAGGTGTGGATACATGTGCACAAGAGACTTAGGACAAGCAAGACAACATGCGAGACACATGCAATGGAAGCCAAGGACATGCAAGCACACCAAACACCATGATAGTCAGCAGGCGTACATGTGTCAACATGCATGTTTTATTTTGGCATTTGTTAGTTATTTTTGGAAGGTTTTGTTTAGGTTGTTGGAGTATAGCACTATCTATTTTGTGGGTCTATCAGACGATAGGAGTTTCCCTGTCTATTTTGTTGGTCTGTCAGATGATGGGCTTTTTCTGGTTCATAGTATAATCTTCTTTGGTCTACAGTATGCTTGCAGGGATCGGCCGAATCGATTTCCCCACGGGGAAATTCAAGAAAATATGTTTAATTCACAATGATCTTTACAGTCAGAATGTCAAGCTAAGTTGGTTTCCCTTCGGGAAAACTCAACACATCCAAGACTATTTCTCAAAGACGATACTATATTTTTTTCTTATGACAGGTAATTTATAGTTTCTTACTTAAAAAAAAGGTTAAAGATGAATCACGTGTGGAAAACGTCCCCAAGCCATTGAATATGCTTGAATATTGAATATGAAGAGAGTGCCCATGAAAGGGGATGATGTGTTTTGGAGAGAATGCTTTGAGAAGAGGGGGTGTCCCTTGATTTTGGAATGGAACCTTATACTAAACTTATTATTGATCTAGAAATGTTCACTAACTCACATGTCACAAAAAACTATTTATAATTTGTTGAATGAAAATAGAGTCGAAACAATCTCCACATTTGCAAAAATTAATCCTTACTAAAGAAAGTAATCTATAGAGAAACCAAACACTATTATTTTTATTTGTTTATAGATAAATTAAACTTTAAATATTAACAAAAAAAAGTATCATTTTTTTTTTCAAAATGATTATAAAACTATTTTTAATGTATAAAAAGTTGTTTCAAACATAACTTTTAATATACTCTTTCAATTCATTTTTTTCATTTTAAAAAAAATCATTTTAATTTGTTGAATGAAAATAAAGTCAAAGAAATTTCAACCTTTATATAATTTAATTTTCAATTCCAAAAATTACACTATAATTAAATTTAAAAATCTAATTTATTAAATAAATAATAAATTTAAGGAATAATATATGTCTTTATCTGATTTAGTCTTTAACAAAAATTAAACTCTTAAAATAAATCAAGGATGTAAGATTACAAATTCATAAACTACCATTGTTCTACGAACTTACCAATCACAATTTACTTTTTAAGATATCTAATGATGTATATTTATATATAAAACATTTTTTTTATGAATATGAGTAGTTTGATATGGATTTGATCATGGTTTAGTGATAGAAATCACTCAAGAATATCTAATTAATATTGAGAAATTGTAAATTGTTTTCCAAGTTTCTTGATAAAATATCAAGTATTTTTCTTCCTTTAAATATATGTTTAAATTAGGGTTTGTTTTCATTACTTAATGTTAGATTCGTAATAAAAATATTGTAATTAGAGAAAATAATTTTTTAATAATAATTTTTAATAAAAAAAATTAAGAAAAAAGTTTGAAACGATTTTTATAAACAGAATATTTAAAATGAAATTTTCATTTGGAGTTTTTGAATCTAATTTGATATTAAAAAAAATTAACGTTTAAAAAGAAAATAAATTAAAAAAAAAATATTAACATTTTTTAAAATGTTGTTAAAATATTTATAGAGAATGTTGCTAAAACATTTTTATCAAGTACTAAAATTCATGTATCAGTTCTCTTTCAAAATTGGTTTAATTGATGAGAATTGTAACTATGAAACTTAAACTTTCTCTTTGAAGTTTTAGCCTTTTAAGAAAATCCAAATCCAAATCTAAATCATCAAAATTTTAAAAAAATAAATATATAAGGGAAAACTTTATATTTACTAAAAAAAAAAAATATATATGTATTATGTATTATGCCTCCTACCTATAATTATCTTAGGGATGCCATAGTATTTGGCATGCCTTCTTCCCCATAATTATCTTATAGATGTCATGGTATATTGCATTTTACTTTTTATTAAAAAGGAGCATTTTGACTTCAAAATGGCATGTCAAATCTAAAACGATAGTTGTCAACATGCAAAAAGTCTCTTAAAGTGAACATAACTTACTCGCATTTTTTAATTGCATAAATCAACAAAAGGTCACATGCTTTTAACTAAGAAGACGAACATAACTTACATGCATTTTTTAATTGCATAAATCAACAAAAGGTCACATGCTTTTAACTAAGAAGTATGTGGAAGATGATCCAAATGATCGAATAACAAGCATACACATTTTTCTTATTTTCATCGTTAAGGTCAATAGAGACTCAGATTCATGTTAAGAGAATCTAATATAATGTATACATGTGCCTTCAACAAGCTATTAGCATGTATCCATGTATCCATGTCCTCCCCATTTATTTGTAGATTGTCCAATTTGAGAATCAATGTGAGCTACACAAATGATTGTCTTCAAATCAATGTGAGCCAAAAAATGATCGCTATATGAAAGGATCTCTACCACAACCCTAAATCTCAAAATAACTTTAATGTTTCGGGTATCAAGAAATGTAGATAATGCATTAGTTATTAAAAGGTAATGAATCTTTAAATAATCTAAAATAGGGAAGGAATTTCCAGCCATCTTCAATTGAGTGAAAGATATGTAATATGGATTTAATAACCATTGCCCCAACAAACCAATGTTTTCCATAACAAGACAAGACATTTCTTGTCATCTTCCAACTCTTTCTAACATAGGAAATTTTTCCATAAGAGGGAAGGGAATTTCTTGTTTCCTTTAATTGAGTTAAATATATGTAATATGGGTTTTAATATCCACTGTCCTTACTACCGACCTACTGTCCCAACAAACCAATCTTATCCTTTCCACATCCATCCACTTTCCCAACAAACCAATCTTAGCCTTTCCACATCCATCCACTTTCCCAACAAACCAATCTTAGCCTTTCCACATCCATCTATCCATCAAATGGATTAATGACAAATTAACTATTTAAACTAATATTTTTGGAAACCATGTTTTCATCAAATGGATTAACATCCAATGGAGCTTCACTTTAAACCAAACATTTTTGTTGTCCATTGGACATGAACAATATGGGATCTCATTGCCAACAATTTGAAATTTATTCATGGTTCTTTTCTTACACAACCACACAACATTATTTCTATATAAAAGTTTCAAGACTCTTCACAGATCTTCAGAAATCAACTACAGACAAGCCTATGTTTTAATAGCATTCAAAACTGCTTGAAATTCATGAATACAACATGGTTAAGAATGCAGGGGTAGTTCATTATTGAATATTGTGAGTGCTAATTTACAATATTTTTTATCATTTAAATTCATTTATAAATTATACCCAAAGTTTTTAAAACCAAATTGCATAACGTTAACTAGTTGTGAAACTCACTCTATTTTTTTTAATAGTAAGTGATCTGAATAGCAGATCCCCCAATGTGAGAAAAGGAAAAACCATTAACTAGTCATGAAACTCTGTTTAAAAAGATTTTATGTTGGTGTTGAAATGCTTTTCGTCAACAATTTGACGTGAGTTTTAAAACACATCCAATCTCGAGCTTCACACATGACATTACATAGAGTCTTTTACTAGGTTACATTTGTTACAGCAGCTGGATTTTCATATAGATTCACTCTCATGATATTTATGATCAATAACGAAAAATAATGTGGCTTTTCGATATCTTTTTTTGTTTGTGGGATGGTCCAATCTTAGTTTTAATTTATGCAAAATTGTTGAATATTTTCTATTTTTTCAATCAATATCCCTTCTCTCTTGTGCAATTATTTGTGGTAAAATAAAAAAATGCAAAAGAATTTTTTTTAAATGAGATCCCTTCTTCCATCTAATGCAATTATTTGGTATAATTTCATTTTCCAAATTAAATATGATGATTCAAGGAATTGACTACAGTAAGATTGCAGCATACCACGAGCACTTTAGACTACACATGATCATTTATGCTAATGGGAATTTATCAACCTCAAGCTATTGAGGAAATTGTCCATCTCTTACTGATAAATACATACCAAACTCGATAAATCGTAAATACCAACCAAAACTTATGGAATAGTTATCAAATAGTGCAGGTGATACAACTTCCTGCTAACCATCAAAATGCAATAACACCCACGGACACACATATAAGATTACTTCTCTGGAAAATAAAATGTGCTACGTAATAAGGTTTTAGAAAGCGGAATAATCAAGGAAGAAATGTGAATCTTAGATCGTGTAACGCCTGCATCGAGTGATAGCAGTGCATCTCCTGTGATAGGGTCTAACAGACCCTGTTTCCCTGTAACAATTCTGAGTGTAATAAGACCTCCCAAACCTAGGCTGACATGGAACTCATTTAGAAACCAATGTTCCATAGTTGATATAGTAACGAACCCTCCTCAGAGGCCTCCTGTGCACTTCAGTATCCATCATAAACTCCCCATTGTAATCATTGCACTATTAAAGACTCTAATCATAGTTCGTTGTTTTACCTAACTGTTATACAGTTACATGATAGTTATGTT
>SNQJ01S0201236.1:0-16869 GCA_010110895.2 Picea sitchensis | reverse complement strand
CTTCACACCAAAAGAAATGTCGAAGAACAGTGACCTTAACTAAAACCAAAAGAAAAGATATGTAGGCCTTTGATGACCTTCACCAGCGTTTTTCGCTGGTACAATTATGGATCCGCAGTAATTGAGTAATTTTCCTACAACAGAAACTAGACTCTTAACTCTAAGACAGAAAGTGCTTAACGTGGACACTGACTTCCTTTCAAATCTAGACAAACTAATGCATGAGGAGGAAGGAGAATAGAAGTACCTTTTTATCGACGTTTGTCCCTGCACACTCTGAGTTGAGCTCCAATCTTTCGCTCTTCGGTGATCTCTGTAGACAAAACAACAGTACGACCACTTCCTACTCTATTGATATTAGCTTGAAAATAGATCTATCTACCAGAGATAAGTTTATGTAAGATCAGACACAAACTAGAAAGAAACAGGCAAAACAGATTATATTAATGAGGACAAAACATTGCTTACAGCCATGGATGGATTGCAACAGTTTCGTCAAGTCCTCCTTGTCTAACCCTTGCTCGAAAGATCCACAACCTGGATGATAACAGCTTCACTGATCACTCTCTATGAGATCATAGGTCTGTTGCTTCCAAAATATCTTTGTTCCAGCACCACTTAAGAGATCATAAGTTTGGTGTCATTCTCCTTTTCCAGTTCCCTTTCACCATTAGAAAGCTTGCTTATATAGCCTTGGAGAGGCTTTAACCACTTGAGATATCCTTGGGGAAGGTGAGGATTTTCCTCCTTCAGTTGAGGATCTTCCCTAAGATCATGGCTGGACTAGGGATTCAAGCTCAACTACCTTCTAAGAATGAAAATATGCTTCCCCCATTCATATCAACAGCTTAACTACTGCCCAGAATAGGTAGCACTCCCTCAAAAGGACCATCAGAGCGTTGTAGCGCTCCCTAGTAGGCTTTAGGGGGGCACCAGCGCTCTCAAAATCCATAGCACTCCCTCAAAAGGGCCAGAGGAGCTTTATAACGCTCCCAGACAGTGTAACGGGGAGCGTCGGCACTCCCAGAAGAGGTATAGGGGAGCGCTCTCCTCCAAAAACTCAGTTTTTGAGGTGCTTTCAGATGGCAAAAGGTTTGCAAGCCTGTTGACTCATTTCTCCTCTTCCAATCAAATGTTTGAGGTGTTTCAAGTTTCCTTCTTATGTCGTTATAGGCACTACATAGGCATCATGGAAGCATGCTTTCTTTGACACTTGCGACACTTGTGAGCAAAAAGTGACACTTGTGAGCAAAAAGTGACACTTGTGAGCAAAAAGCGACACTTGCGAACCTTTTAATGACGATACTTGTGACACTATCAAAGTGATTATTTTTTATGTGTAAAAATTGGGTTGATATAATCCTCTTCACACATGGTTGTTCTGTATAAATGATTTACATCTTTTGTAAGAATAATCTCTATCACAGGTTCCACATACCTTCCTCCTTCCAAGGGATCCATGGTGCAATAACTCTATATTCTCCAAATTCAACGATCACCTCCATTGTCTTCAAATTGATAATATATTGGTTATCAAAATCCCCATCCAGACCCAACAAACATGGATATGGTGAAGTATTATCTACTATGTCAATGACTTCAAAGTCTTCCATGGTGTGGACACCATATAGATCTACTAGAATTCCTTTAAATATTCTAATTGGCGTCACTTTGTTCTGATTTTATAACTTCAACTAAATAGGTGAATACCTCAATTGAGGTTCTCCCATAGCTTCCCAGGTCTTCTTTGGAAAAACATTGAATTCAAACCCTAAGTCTAGTATGATATCCCTCATATCGAAATATTATACGTTTACATTCAACCTAAATTCTCTACTTGTTCTTCTCTTCTTATGGACCCGATTCAATGTATTTACCCCTTCTTCCCCAAGGTGACACTTTTCTAACAAATTTTGCAATATGTGTAAGGAGTTTCTATCATTCAAGACCTTTACACAAGATCCCAAAAAAATTATTAAGTTACTTGCTCTAAAGGTTTCTCTTTGTTAGTCTGATTAAATAATGGAGGCATGTCATACACTGGTATCTCATCTACTAGCTTTTTCCCAAAGTCGATGCAATATTTTCTTTCAGAATATCATGTCTAGCCTCTTTGAATATCTCTTTCTCTTTGCGTGCATTAAACATCTGTTCAGATGTTGTATTCTTCCTGAACCACTGGTACTGATCCTGATCCTTCGTGGATGCATCTTCTCATGTCTTAGCTCCACCTCTAGTAACTATGTCAATCCTCTTCCCATCCTCCTCTCTATTTTATACAACAATCCATTGGACGTTCTGGTTGTTCTGGTTCCTCTTATCATGTATTTTTGTTAACAGTGCTAGACAGTCTTATATTTCATGGTATACAATGTGACAATACATACATGTCACAGGCGGTTGTGGAAAGTCTCTGGCATAGTGTCCAGGTTTCTGGTAGTTGTGAAACATTATTGGTCCTCGACCTCCTCCAATTCCTCTTCCTCCACGACCTCCTCCTTTGAAGCTTCCTTTGTTTCCTTTATTATCTCCACGCAGTGTATTATACTGTGGTCCTTGATTGTAATGTGACTATGCATTATTGTACTGTAGTGGTGTGCATTGTTGTACATTGTTATACTATGGTGGTGCTCCAAACTATTGTGCATTATTGTATTGCAGTTGTGGCTGAAACTACTATGCAATATTATATTGTGGTTGCTACGCATTGTTATACTATGCTTGTTGCATAGGTTGTCTTGTTATATGTTCATCTTGTACCCATATGTATCTGAAATCATCTCATTCATCATCTCCAAAATTCTACAGTCCTTGTCTTCATGTCCAACTGACTTGCAAAAATTAAAAAATTTACTCTTCAATATTGTCTGATACTTCTGAATTAGGGGGAAATTATAGGGATCATGCCCATTTGTTTTACAAATCTCACACCATGTTCCTCCTAAAGATAAATGGTTTGGAATACCCACTCCAATATACTGTGCAAATAATGGATACTCATTCTTATGATGGCCTTCTATCATGCACATTGTACACTAGACATCTTCGATTTTCTCCTTTCCTTTATTCTGATTAAACTAGAATGTTAAGTTATCCAGGTCTTGTCTTAACTCTTCCACAACTAGATTTGTATGCTTGTATTGATTTCCCTATAATTGTAAGGCTACTTGCAGAGCCTCATCCGAGCTCTGAGCTTCATCCTAGCTCTGAAAGTTTTGTTATGTCAAAGGATACTTCAAGTTTGGAAACAAAGAATTAACAAACAAATGTCTATGTTGCATATAAATAATATGGTACTGTAACTTACCTTTTATTCTTTTGAACTTATGGTCCACCTCTTAGATTGATTCTCCTAATTTCTGCTTAATCTCTATCATCTAATTCATAAACTGGCCTTCTCAACCTGGTTTCTAAAATTCATTTATTAACTACCTCTTTACTTCTACAATAGTTGTAGGTGCTCCTGTCGGGTTATTTACTACGAGACCCATGTACTAGTCTAGTGTGCATTTGGATGTGATTTCCAACTGCGTGAACTTTGTATCTTCATATGTAACTTTCTTGCATTCCCAAATATTTTCACAAATGAAAATATTCGTCTTTGGGTCCTTCAACCCTTCTCCATGGAACTCATGTAACCTAATAGTGGGATCTTGTCTTGCCATTGTGAAGTTTGTTGTACTAACACTTCCGTGCAGTGTAAAATCTTGACTACTTCTTGTTGAATTACTTCTACTTGAATTAGACCCTCATCCAAAAATTCTTCTATGACTAATCACTTGTTGGTTAACCTATTTTTCTTCTTCAGATGTCTTATTTGCACACGGAGTTGTGGGTTCCACACTAATTCGTATCTAGAATGGAGAGCCTTCTTCTGCTTTGGACCCATGACCTCGGGTTTTCCTCTCATATGTGGTGTGAAAGATATCCTCAATATTCCCCATGGTGTGGATATCCTCTACCTATTCCTCATCATTGTACAAGTTGTTGGGCCCTTCATTTTTGGAGTTGAAGCTACGCAATAAGGACTACAGTCCTAGTTTTCGCTTAGCATGAGCTGCACAATCTATAGAAGACGTTGGATAGTGGAGAAAGGAAAAGTAACAAAAATTGGTTTCACAAAGGGACAGTGACACACCAACAAGGAAAATCAGTTACAGCAAAACAAGAAAGCATGCGATTCCAAAGCCAGAAGATCCCAATCATCTTATATGTATGAGATGTATACGATTGAAAAAGGGTTCCCTCTCGATTTTGGGTTCTTGTTCTTGATAGGTTGAGTTTTGTTGTTGTCAAGAAAATATTGTACATGTAATATGTATTTGGTTTTGGTTAGATATAGCTATGCGACATGAGTCCAGAGTCATAATTCTATATCAGAGTACCAAGTTGTATCTCTGAGATTGTATTCGATAAGTTATGAAGATAATAGATGAAGAAGGACCCGGAATTTTAAAATATAATGTGTCATCCTATGTTTATTCTTATGCATTCTATCTTTACAGTACTTCTTTATGCTTGATAATCTCAATATGATGTCTCTGTGTATGAATGATTTTTGCAACTTAAGTATCTTCAGTTCTTGTATGCATGAGTTCGGATATGGTCTGTAATTGGTCTATCTTGCGTAAGATCATGGTGATTTTTGAAGGTTATGGGAACCCACCCAAGTATTCTCATTTCCCTTCCCTATCCTTCTATATTGGTTGTGCTTTGGGTGATACTTTTTCTCTTTGGAGGATATGAAAATTCCAACTCTCTAGACTACATGGTACCTTTTGTTGGTAACCTGAGAAGGACCCTAGTCTGATCAATTCTGAGTATACAAATTGGTTTCATTGCCGAGACCTACATTAAAAGGGAACCTGTAGGGAGAATGGTTCCACAGATTCACAGATCTAATATTCACCAATGGTGGGAGATAAATTAAGATGCATTCATATGGAAAGAAGCGGAGATGAGAGGAAAATATGTGAAAGATACATAGGAGATAGTCTTTTACTTAGAAAAATCGAGCGACCAATACAGTATATTCTAGGTTCAGTTCCCAGAAGAACTTTTCCACTCGATAGATAGGCTCCAAGAAGCTCCAGAATTCCAACAATGATTCAATAGGACCTGTACTTGGGATACAAAAAATATTTCAGCACTTCATCGATTGGATCATCTAGTCATGCGAGCGATTTATTTCTGGGTCAATACCACATTAGAAGGATACATTATCAAGTTTGCAATTGAGAATCACCAATATTTTTCACAAGCAGAAGTAGATTTCAAGAAATATGCAAGGGGAAGACTGTTGAGAGAAATCCCCTTGTGGATTAAGGTTTTCTTGATGGAAGAGGGGATCATGACTATTTCNATTATCAAGTTTGCAATTGAGAATCACCAATATTTTTCACAAGCAGAAGTAGATTTCAAGAAATATGCAAGGGGAAGACTGTTGAGAGAAATCCCCTTGTGGATTAAGGTTTTCTTGATGGAAGAGGGGATCATGACTATTTCCCCAAATGATATGGTAGCGTAAACACCCTCACTTGGGGTGGGGTGAGTTTGGGGTGTAGTCATGGCCGAAGAGAGGGGAGAGTGTTCTTTGAAAAATGGGGGAAACAACAAGAAATGGACTCAAGAGGCAAGAGATCCTTGAAAAGAGACACCATACTTGAGAAGTGGTGGCGCGGTAAGATAACGAAAGTAACAAAATAGTCCGATAATTTGCAGAAAGAAGTTGGACCAAGAGAAGTAGAGGAAGGACAGTTGGAAGAGTTGTGGAAGATGAGAAGACAGGAAAGAATGGCCAGTCAAATATTAAGTGAGAGAGAAGAGCAGAGGGAAATAAGTCCCCAAGAGGGTGGACAAGGAAGAGAAGGTGTAGAATAAAGGGAGAAGGAAGTCGACATGGATCTTGAAGAGGAAAGGGAAGATTCATCCCCAATGCAAGAAAGATAGGGAATTTGGCTGAAGATACTGCTCCAGAGGAAGAGAACGAGACCCCCTAGATCAAAGAAAGTTGCCCCGAAGCCAATGGAGCCAGCCCCAAATCACCCACACCCAAAGTTTCTTCTATAGAAGTGGTAAATTTGATACTACCTTCTTATGCTAATTATTTTCCAATATAGCTCATTAGTCAGTCACAACCGGGAAAAGCGAGTATAGGGAGGATATTAGGATCCCCTAGTAGGTTGCAACCAGGACCATAAGGTTTTATTTTGATAGGAGCAACAAGATCAACAATAGCTAGTAACTTGGGAGGTTTGATTTCTCAATACATATAATTTTGGGGTAAAGGGGATGAAGATTTTAAGAAACATTGGTTCTTGTGTGAAGCAATCTGGAGGTCCAGAGGGACTTTGGATGCGAATAAACTGGTTGAGTTCCAGACTACCTTGAGAGGTCGTGATCTCAAATGGTACATGAAGGTTATTGAGACAAGAGTGTTAGGGATGCAAGGTCAAGAATTCACACTTGACCAGGTATGGACAAGGTTCATAGAAAAGTTTAAGCTACCTCAATCAAAACAACAAGATCTGTCTGAGTTGCGCGAGATTTAGCAAAGGGAAGGTGGATCGGCCTGGGAATATAGCCATAAGTTTAAAGATGCTATAGGGAGGTTAGCACATTCAATTCATGAGGAACATCAAATATAATGGTATATTCAAGGATTGATACCTCTGGCACTAATTTCGTTAATGAAACAATGAATAGCCACTTTGACAAATCCTTTGGAACAATCAATGAAGATTGAAGCCATGGAAGGATATCCTGGGAGCCTAAAAGTGACTCGACCCACAATAGATGCAAATTTGGTGCAATTACAAGGGTAAATATCAACTCTTACAGAGAAGATTCAATAATTGACGATGCCTAGACCAGGATGACCATGGGTCTGGTGTACCAGATGCTACATAGAAGAACATATGGTGAATGAATGTCCACGAATGAGGGGAATGGGACCTCCTCAGAATCCGATGGGACCCTCACCAGGACCCATGGGAATATTTTCACAAGTATCTGTGAATTTACCATTCCATAACCCCACCCCATATCATGCTTTTCCAGGTATCCAAGCAGCACCAATAGTTGAGTATTGTGAGATTTCCCGAATCCATGGGCATGGGTCGAGATAGTTCCCCATTATTCAGAAGTATTCAACAGTATCGAATACTGTACATTGTGAGTTTTGCGCATCTACCACACATACTACTAATCATTGTAGAGAGTTGGATGCACTTGCGGATAGGCTGGATTGAACAACATTTAGGGTGAATGAAACCCCTCARGGACCAAGACAAGGTCAAGGAGGTGGAGCCAGAGGAGACTTCATAGGAGGAAAAACTGGGGAAAGAGGAACAAGTATATTCTAAAAACTATGATGAGCAAGGCCATATGGATACATATTGTCCTCATCCAAGGTGACCATGGTGCTCTCACTGTAGAACCAATGGGAACACAACTAAAGACTTCCCAAAACTAATTGAAAAATGGGAAGACTAGGTACATCAATGAGGAACTAAACTTATCAGTTCAGAGATAAATAAATTTATTAGAGGAAAACTACCCAACCTTAATATCATCACTCGAGGAGGGGAAAATATTTGCGTTGATGCTAATAATTTACCTCAGATCCAGAAAGAAACACYTAAGGAAGACAGGTATGRTCCTATGAAACAAAAGTTGTTCTTTAAAAATGCCATAKATGTATTTTAGAATATCCCYAGCCCTAATATGCAAGAGAAACCMCCTCARCCTATTATTTACCCTAAGATTACGCAGGTCCCTRCTTCACCCCCCTGCACCCAGAAACCCTGTGGTCCTAATGAGACAACCTGAGAAACCACAAAATGTAGTTGACCTTTGGTTTCAGTTATTTTCAGATATTCTTGGGAATGACCAGTTAACAAAAACGTTGCACAATGCGCTATACATAGTTCTAGGGAATGAACAATCCATAGAAGCAAGAATAAGGACTAATCCTCCTGAGAAGAGTACTCAAAGAGTGCAGAGAAGAAAATTATGAACTGGAAAAGAGTTTATACCAGTAGCTCAACTAGACAAGTTTGAGATTAAGGATGTTATGTTTGATATAGGATATTATGTTAACATGCTGCCTAAAAAGACTTGGGGAGACTTAGGAAAACCCCAGTTGACATATTCCCCAATCTAGCTAAGAATGGCCAATCAATATTGTATTTTCCCAATAGGAATATTGGAGAATGTTGAAATAGATGTTGCAGGAGTGAAGACTGTAGCTGATTTTGAGGTGATCAAAATCATGGGGGATAAGGAACCTTATCATGCACTACTTGGTATTTATTAGGCCTATGACAACTATGGGGTCATTGACCTAAAGAAAGAAACTATGACATTTGAGGCAGACAAAATCAAAGTAGTTAAACCTTTGGATCTGTATGTAGGCCCTTGATATACAAATCCAATGGACGACAATATGGAGGGAGAATACTTGGCTCAGTTGTACACTGTAATAACAGGAACAATAGAAGATTACATAAATCCTATGTCTAATGGATCAGTAACTTGGAGGAGTATACAATAAGAGAACGAAGATTCAGAACTGGCATTTGACAGTTAGCAGCAAGGCTCATACGAAATATTTTCAAGAAGATACGCAACTGTCAGGGAAATCAGGTGGGTTGGAACTAAGATTAGAGAATACCCAATAAATGATGGTACCTCATAACTTGACATTTTTCTATTCAGCATGGAAGAAAAGGCAGTGGAGGATCAAAGGATCTCACTATTGGATTTATCCCTCCAGGAAACCCCTTCCACATGGTAGGCCAATCACAAGGCTTTCATTGGAAATTGGAAAGATGTGAAGCAAGCTATCAAATATAGATTTCAAGATAAGGAGCAGCTGGAATCAGAGATGCAGATGGATTTCTAAGTTGTGCAACTTTTCAACAGATAGTTTGATCCTAAAGCACATATTGAACAATGCACGACATAGTGGCAAGTTGTGGAAATACCATCTCGCTTATGGGTTCAAGTATTTCCCCATTCACTAGGTCCAATTCCAAAAGATTGGTTCATGCATGAAGAAACCATAAGATAGACCATGGACTAGAAAACATTGGCAAATCACTTTTGCAAGGACTTCTTGTTTACAATTAAGTACCCTAAGCTTAAAGTAGTCCTTTAAAGAATTAAAGAATTCCTTTTTGCAAACACTAGTAAACAGAAATCAGACCTAGTGGTATGCGCAAAGCACAATCAAGAACTTCAGACTAATCTTCACCTAAAATTGGACAAGAGACCTATAGAATGCTATAATATTGAGAAGGATTTGGAAGGCCCATATGATTTAGAATAATTGAGAAACTTATCCGTTAAGGAGACAGAAGGGAACAGAGAAATCCAAAACATCATACACATCTAGACTGATGGTTCTTATAATCACCCATTGAAGTTGTGAAAATTCAGTATAGGGACCACAGAGAAGCCTAAGATATCTATGGTGGGATATTACTAGGATGAACAAACTAGACACAAAATACATAGTTTGTTGTGAGAGTATGAGGATTTGTTCCCAAAGACATTGTCAGAGTTAAAAGGGATTAAAGGAGTTATGGGAGTGATGAAAATTGAATTAAAACTAGGATCAAACCCTGCGAGGCATAGACCATACTGCCTTAACCCCATAGTGAAAGATAAGTTTAAGAGGTAAATAGACAAGATGATGGAAGCTAGACTTGTTTTTGTAGCAGAAGAAGGAGAATGGTTCATCCCAATAGTCATCCAGAGAAATAAAGGCATACAGGATATTAGGGTCTATGTAGACTACATAAGCTTTAACTTTGCTTGTGTGCATGACCCTTTCCCAACACCTTTTACTGATGAGGTGCTAGAACAGGTTGCGGGGAAAGAATATTACTCATTTACAGATGGATTTTTGGGGTATCACCAAGTAAGGATTTATGAAAAGGACAAAAGGAAGACCACATTCATAACAGAATGGGGGTCATTTGTATACAATGTGATGCCATTCGGCCTAAAGAACGCCCCTGCAGTTTTCTCCAGGATTGTAATGGAAACTGTATGAGAATTTATTTGCAGGTTTATAGAAGTTTATATTGATGGTTGGACAATATACAGTATGCTCAAGGAACATGTAGCGCTATTACGTCTGATGTTTGACATATGTAGAGAATTACAGATATCATTGAACCTCAGAAAGTGTATATGTTGTGTGCCACATGGAAATTTCCTAGGCCACATAGTATGCTGAGAGGGAGTACTAGTAGACCCAACCAAAGTTGTGGATATTGTGAACATGCCTCCACCTACGAGTGCTAATAATTTGCGCTCCATGCTGGGGCACACAGGGTACAATCGTTGGTTTATCAGAATATATGAAAATATCATTGCACCTCTGGAAAATCTACTAACGAAGGTTGAAAATCTAATAAAGGAGAAGCTCAACACAACACCTATTATGATATTTCCAAATTGGGAAAATGAATTTCACGTCGACGTAGATGCTTTAGGTATTGGCTTGGGAGCCATCTTGGTGCAACCAGGAGATGGATCCATGGATCATCCTATCTATTTTTCTAGAAGGAAGTTGTCACAAGCTGAGCGCAAATATACAACGACAGAAAGGGAGGGTTTAGCTAGGATTTATGCTTTGCATAAGTTTAGACATTATTTTTTAGGTTCTCATTTTAAGTTCTTTACTGATCATTTTGCATTAAAATATCTAGTTAAAAAACCTATGTTGGAAGGGATATTTTTTCGATGGTTGCTACTGTTTAAGGAATTTTCTTTTGAAGTGATCATTAATCTTGGAAGATGCAATGTAGGGCTTTATCACCTTTCTAGATTAGAGTCAAGGGAAAGTGGCAGAGTAGTCGAAGATTAGATCCCAGATGCATATCTATTCCGGGTTGAGGCCATACCAGAATACCTGGAAGACATAGAAGTCTTCTTAAGTACAGGGGTCTACCCAGAAACATACCCCACAACCCAGAAACACCATATGGTGGTTAGAGCAGCGGACTATCAATTGATTGCAGGGAAACTGTATAAATTGGGACTAGATAGTATCCCCAGGAGATGTGTCTTAGATCATGAAAGAAAATATATACTGTGGGAGTGCCATAGTGGAGTTGCAGGAGGTCATGTTGGAGCAAAGGCCACTATGAAGAAATTCCTCCAAACTGGGCTATGGTGGGCCACACTCTTCAAATATGAAAAGGTATATTCTAGATCATGCGATGTTTTTCAAAGATTGGGTAAGCCATCACGACGAAATGAATTACCACTTCAACAAGTTAATGATTTACAAGCATTTGAGAAGTGGGTGATTGAATTCATTGGGTAGATCAACCCCACAACTAAGAATTCAAAGGCTAGGTACATTATTACTGCAACTGACTACCTTACACGTTGGGTTGAGGCAACAACTATTCAGGATTGTTCAACCAATACTACTGCTAGGTTCATTTTTGAAAATATTATCACTTGATTTGGATGTCTTAGGAGTCTGACTAGTGATTAGGGAGCTCATTTTATCAGTAGTACAATAGAAAATCTTATAGAAGAGTTCTTGATCCAACATCATAAAATTATTTTGTACCATCTGCAAGCCAATGGAACACTGAAAGTGTTTAACAAGATTCTAGAGAGAGGATTAACGAAGGTCTGTTGCGCAAATAGGGAAGATTGGGATGAAATAGTTCCAATAGTACTATGGGCTTACAGGACAACCACAAAGAAAATCCAAAAGTACACTCCATTTTAGCTATTTTATGGGAAAGAGGTTATTGTACCTATAGAATTCATTACTCCAAGTTTGTATATTGCACAAATTACATGCATGAGAGAGAATGAATCTGTTGCGTAGAGGATCATGGAATTACCAAAACTGGAAGAGACCAGGTTTTTAGCAGATTTCCATCATAAAGTTGAGAAAGCAAGGCATAAATCTTGGCATGACACACATATTAAGACCAAAGTATTTGTGCAAGGAGATAAGGTCCTACTCTATGACAGTCGATACCATAAACATCCAGGCAAGTTTCACATGCATTGGTTGGGGCCATTTATAGTTGCGGATATCCAACCATCTGGAGCAGTCAGACTTGCACAACTGGATAGTATGTTGTGGCAAGGATGGGTGAATGGTGCTTGCATAAAACCTTATCTATCTCCAAACTGAGCTAAAGGATTGTTTCTCTAGTCCAAAGGAGCATGTATATTAGTTAGATTTTATTTTTCTTGCAAATTGTTGTGAATTCAATTAATAAATTCGAAGAGTTCCTTGTTGCACCGTGACATGTAGTTCATTTTTATGTTGAAGTGTTGTTTTGATGAAGAACTACTTAATCAACAGTGTGGGACTAGAAGCAACAAGAACCTATTAATGATTCTCATTAATATGACGGGGACCCCTTTGTGGTTGGAGGGAGAGCGAATTCAGACACAATCTGAGTCCATGTGCCACACGAACCCAGTCCAGTCACAGCCTTTATTACTACTATAGTACCTTGTATGAATTTGATTAAGCCATAAAGCCGTGATATGCAAAAATTATATTGGTATTCGCACCAATATTCTCATCTACAAAACGATAAGGTCTAAAATCAGCCACATCCCTGGCCAATTTTCCAAGTGAATGTCAAGATGACTAGAGAGATTTACCCCGTTAACCAGTCCCATCAGACAACGTAGATCCAAGTTGCATCTATAGGATAATGATGAATAGCACTTATTACAGAACTTTCCAGCTTATCACAGGTATAAGGTTCTGAGAACTCGATGTAGGATGCATTGTTTCCTAGAACGAACTTAGAAATTTACAAATTCTAAAGAGTGAGAAAGCCTATGTAATCCCTCGACCAATAGTCATGATCCTCAATCCTTGTTTCTCCTGTCCAAATTTTTGATAGTGCAGACTGACCATGCCAAGAGATAAAGGGAACCGAAGTTTTGTTTCCAAGGTTGTAGTACCAAATGAGCCTTGTGACCCCCAGCTCGAGGTCATGGGCGATATAAAGGGGAAGGTGGAGAAACTCAATCTCCTTGACCTCAACTTGACACACCAGGTCTTGTTCCCTCAGATGAACATAGATGTTTTCTAGATTATATCTCCATGTGAGTTGGGAGGCATGTAGTTTGTGTCGAAGCCCAACTTTATCAATTTGTTCAATTCTACCATTATGAACCTCGGGCACTTGCCAGTTTTTGACACCACTGGAAAATTTGTGAGGTGTACAAAGTTTCTGATTAGCAGGGTGCATGACAGAAGTCTATGGTTGGATAGGAGGTATCCAATCCATGATGAAGACATCCACCAGCTTACTAGATTGTCCCTCAAGGGTGAGGACGTGTCCAAAGGTTTCCAGGGTCCCAGAAAGAATGGAAAGAAGAAGGGGGAGCCCATCCTATATGATATGTTTCACACATAGAGGGGGGGGTGCACAACCAATATGGACCCCATACTACCCGAGATGGTCAGGACCATTTGCTAGATCATTTGTAGCAAAGTTATGAGGTCCTACTACAAGGGAGAATGCACACTAGATTCTTTATCAATGGTAGATTTTTATGCCAATGGAACTGTCTTCAACTGGTCTAGCTACCTAGTGCAGGAACTCTTTGTGGCTTGCGAGGAATCCCAGGAGAAAGGTGTTACTTTCACATATAGATACTTATTTCTTACATTCACAATGCTCAAGTGGATGCCACCCATCAGAAGACCGTTGGCACTAGCAGATAAGGGGTGCTTGGAGAAACTGTTTGAGCCTTAACATTCAAGGGTGGACTCAGAGAACACCTCCTTCAACAACACAAAATTCTCCAAGTGGTACAACATATTAATCGACGCAACACAAAGGTTGTGCATTCCACATGAGTTACTTAACTGCAATATGTGGAACATAGCATTCAACATGAACTGACACCATACATTTGTGTGGCTGAGGTATGCCAACAGTGAAGAGTTCCATTCATGTATGTTTTCATTCTANGCAACACAAAGGTTGTGCATTCCACATGAGTTACTTAACTGCAATATGTGGAACATAGCATTCAACATGAACTGACACCATACATTTGTGTGGCTGAGGTATGCCAACAGTGAAGAGTTCCATTCATGTATGTTTTCATTCTATTTGTATGAAGAGGCCTTCGACAAGGAGGTGATGTTGTGGCCTAAACTCAAACGCAACCCGAGCAATTTGGGGATGCATTATGTTTTTTCCACCGAGCTGCTAAAGAAGAAAGGTCAGGAAGTAGGGGTAGGACCGAGCTCTAGCCCAGAGATATAGAATAAAGAATATCTATAATAGACAGACTCCAAAGAAGAGGAGGAGATGCAACCATTAGAGCGCAAGAAGAGAACATTGTCGGTGCTCCCGCAACTGCCAGAGCAAGCTATGTTGACATGTAAGGATGTCAATGAAATACTTAGAATTTCTTTCATCAGAGATCCAATGGATAAGAAACTCAGGATGAGGATTTCCCCAAGTATGATTTTGATCCCCCAACCCATCTCATCCACCATCCCCCGCACTCTCTCAACGGCTCGAGCATCTGACATCATACATATCCAGGATGACCCTGAGCCTGATACCACTCCATCCACCATCATCACTAAGCAACATCCATCACCACCAAAACCCCAATCGCCACCTCCAAAAACTAACATTCCACCCCAAACCAATGATCTAGAATCCATGTAGTTCGATCCCCTAGAAATACCCAAGCAGAGGCCAGAACGCTTTGTTCCATAAATCCAAAAATACCTAAGCATATGCCAGAACTCTCTGGTCCAAATCCATAATATTGGAGCAGAAGATACAAATGACTGGCCCAAACCATGAATCCAAGGACCAATAGATCATACCCTTTGTACCAAGTAAGGATGCTCTATATTCGACAAAGATTAAAAAAATAGAGAAGTCGCAAGTTCGAAGTCCCCAACACACTGCCTCAATGACTAAGGTTGAGAGTGCTATGGGAAGAACAACCCAGGAAGCGAAGGTCCACAAAAAGTGGAGATACCAAAGGGACAGAATGAACCTAATATGAATTTAGGGCAGAGCCAAATGTCAGCATAGGAATAGATGGAGCTAGTGATCCAAAACCCTCAACAATGTGCAAATTTGTTGCAACTCTGCCTAGCCATAATGGATGTTTTAACCTTCTTGTTAGTTCCATTGATATTGAGGCTTGTGCCAGGACCGTCTACAAGAGAGGAGGAGCTAGAGACTCCCTCAGAGAACTCAATAGCCAATGGTCTTCCACTGTAGTTTAAAGCACCGAGGGATGCCACCCCTTCTCCCGCTGAACTAGCACAATGGACAACAACGCAGCTATTTAGAGTGATCAAGGCCTCAACTGATCAACTAGAGAAGAGGCTCCAACGGGATGAAAGGATTGCAGATTTCGCAAGGGAGGAAACACTCCTTACTCAAGCGTGCAAGACTCAGGAAGAATTCACCAAGATTTAGGTGGAACAGAAACTAGAAAGAGTCCAGGAGAGCCTTGATGACACATGACTCGAAATAAGGAAGGTTGCACCTCAACTGCCAGAGTCTGATGATGTAGGAGAGCCTGACCACTAGATCGAATTAATCTAAGGAGCATGGTCAGAGTTTGCCATTCGCGTAGAGCATCTGGAAGTGCATTTGAGACAGATTTAGCAAGAAGAAGAGAAACAACCTCAAAATTTTCAAGAACATAAGGAGAAGGTAGTGCTGGAAGGAAACAATGCTCGAGCAGCACCACACAAGCACAATACTAAGTGTACAAGGATATTCTGAGAATTCAACGACTAGATGGGTATCATTGCTAGGCGCAACCAGACTCTAGAGGATGTGCGCACAAGAATACAGTTGTTGAATGAGGAAGTTTTGGTCACTATGGATTCTCTCGAGAAACAAGAGAAATTCAACCAAATCGAGTAAGACGATAATGAGTTGAACGCTCTATTCGAGGCACAATCTCTATCCAAGAAGGATTTGTGCAACTTCTGACTTCTCATTCATAAAATATACATGCAAATGCATAAGGTGGATGCTACAATAGACTTTGAATGGAACTCTTTGGTCTCATCCAATCCCAAGGGATGTATCACATATGTGACCCAACAGTTCGTCGTCGAGGCCTCACTCCTTTCCAGGAAGTGGCAGGATAAAATTGGGAGTTTCCAGGAAGTTAGAAAGAGGGCCTTAGCATTGGTCCCAAAGTTGGGCCCTTCATTTGAAGAGGCAAAGAAAGAGAAAGTGAAAGAAGAAGAGGAAGGTAAAGTGGAGAAGGAGGATAAGGGAAAGAAACAATTACTCCTAGAAGTTGTGAAAGAGCCTAGTACTTGACTCAAGAGTGAGTTAATGTTTGTGGTCAGAGCCTATTGGGCCCTTTGTTTTTGGATTTGAACTTGTGCAAGAAGGACCACAGCCCCATTTTTAGTTTAGCATGAGTTTCGCAAGCTACAGAAGAAGTTGGACAGTGGAGAAAGGAAAAGTAACAGAAACTAGTTTTGGAAAGGGACATGTTGACGGGCGAAATTGATCGTCCGTCAACTGAGAGAGTGGAACCGGTCTGGGGTTGTCTAATAACCCAATCCGTTTGGAATGAACCACCCTGACGGGTTTAGCGGCTCCGTTAGCCGATCTAAGGTCCTAGGAAAACCAAAGAGAAAACTAATCTAAATTAACTAATCTAACTAAAACAAATAAAACTAACTAAACTAACTAAAACTAAATAAAACAAATTAACTAAAAACAAACTAAACTAACTAACAATAACTAAAATGAACTAATACTAACTAATCTAATTAAAACTAATCATTAAAAAAACTAACTAATCTACTATCTATATATACAAACTACTTATTAAAATATAACT
>SNQJ01S0201234.1:7895-24779 GCA_010110895.2 Picea sitchensis | reverse complement strand
CAATGTTACATATCCATTAACATGGAAAGATGAATTTCACAATTCGAAATAACCATTGAGCAACACAACAATTTTACATGAAGTAAACCAAAATGAAAGTCTCAATATGACACTACCATTGAAAAATTTCACAACCCAACATTATTGATGCTAGTGGTAGCATCGAACATGTATTTCTACACTGGTCTATGTGTCAAGACGTGTGGAAATTTTCCAAAGCCTTGTACTCTTGGATTTTATTAAATTAAAGGAATTATTAAATTAAATTGTTTTTACAAATTAATTATTTAATTGATTGAGTTATTTAAGGAAAGTGCTAAAATAATTAGCATGTTTCTAAATCTAAAGTGATTGTGTTAAGTAATTTCAACCGCCAATCACTTTGGAGATTGGAAATAGATTATAACCCACGATTATAAAAGTAAGGCTAGGGTGAAGGAGGAAGACACTTGATACTTGATACTCTTGAGAGTAGAGGATTCACTTTCAAGACATTTGGATCACGAAGGATTGTTATTCAAGGTCTTGGATAGGTGGAGAAGGAATTCCATCTAGAGATCAGGTCAAGGAGAAGAGAGAACAAAGGGTCACATAGGTGGATTTTAGTTAGAGGAAGCCACAATAAAGTGTCACGTCGTATGAATCTTGTTGTATAGTATTTTTGTACATGTATGTGGGTTTTAGTGGAGACATTTGCATACATACGTGGGTTTAGTGAAGGAAAGTCGTGTACACCTTGAAAAGTGTGCAGTTCTAGGTCGTACAATAGATCAAAATTTGTTAGGTTTTTTTGCAGTTGTATTTCTCTGAGTGGACCATTATCCTGTTATGTGAGTCATGATTTCAGCATAATAAAATCAGTCTCAGCACTGGTTTTCCCTCCAGTGTTTTTCCAGGGGTTTCTACCAAAAAATATTGGTGTTTATGTGTGTTTGATTTGGTTTTCTTGTTTATGTTTTCACTGCATGTTTAGTTGATTAATCAATTGTGCTTTAATTCAATAAGTGATTTATTTGGAATTAACTACCGGGTGCTAGATAGGAGAAATTTCAACATGGTATCAAAGCATACCGAGAGTTGAATCTAGGAAAATCAACATGGTATCAGAGCATGTTCTCTAAGGGGAAGTCGGATCTTAGATCCATAGTATATCCATAACCAACAAGAAAAAATCGACAGACAAATCTTAGGAAAACAATCATACTAAGGTAGGACTAAGTTTTTGCAGGTTTAATGAGGTGTACTCGGGTCACATAAAGCACAATTGCATACCTATAGAAGAGTATTTTATCACAGTCACGTATATACACGGGTTTCAATGATCAAAATCACGTGCATACATGGGATGTAGTGGTGACAATCACATACAAGTTCGTATAGGTCTGTACAGGGGAAATTTTCAGCAACATGTTATTTCCATGGCAGGTTATCAGGGCTTAGGGATGGAAAACACATAGTTAAGAGTTGAAGATAGATTGGATGGAGCATCCAATTTTTTCTCTTGGAAAAAAAGAGTAACTTTGGAGTTTAAGGAGTATGACCTTTGGGAGTTATAGGACAAAGTTGTTACTCCACCGACAAATCCAACAACTTTGGAAGCTCATAACAAGGAGATAAAAACACAGAGGGTCATCTTGGATTCAATGAAGGATCATATAATTCCTCACTTATCTAAGAAGAAGATAACCAAAGAGATGTTTGATGCCTTGGTAGGGTTATTCTAGAGTGAAAACATGAATAATAATATGGTCTTAAGGAATAAACTCAGATCGATGCAAATGTCTAGATCTGATAATGTTACCAGCTATCTCACGAGGATCACATAGGTGTGTGATCAACTTGCAACCATAGGGGATAAAATGGAGGACACAAAGCTCATGAATGTGGCATTGAATGGTCTTCCAATTGAATGTGGCGATATTATAACTAGCCGCTTTTCAAACTTCGAGGGGTCGAGCCTTCATTCTCCAAGTTCCACGATATCCACTTTACACCCAAATTTCGTGATCCTCATCACAACCATCAGATTTGTCACATGTATCGAACCCCTGAGTATTTCATTTCTTTGGCATCCAAGTCTGACTGACCTTTTTTCTACACTTAGCTTATTTTTTATCATGCATAATTGCGGGTTCCCGGGTTGGTGGGTTTATGAAAATCTCCATCTTGAAAATTGCTCTCGTCCATCCTCGCCATTCTTGTGCTTTTCCCAATATGCATTAAGTGCGGTTTAATGCTAATAACTGATTATGCAGGCTCCGAAAATATTTCCATTAATAGCGAAGGGATCGAGGATATTACTTATTAAATTGCATTAAAACATTGTTTTCCAAAGGTTATATTATTGTCATCTCTTAGAAAAGATTCATATCAAGTTATTATCTAGCTGAAAGAACACTCTCGTCAACCTATGGTAGCAATAACTAGATAGTAGTTCTGTGGTGATACTTTAAATATATTTGGTCGTGAAGACTAGAAATTTCAGTGGTCCAAAGCATATTCATATTACTCCTCTCCTCCTTCACATAAAGACGTAATTTGGGCATCCATAATTGCTCGTGTAGGATGTATTCCTGAGGTCTTTGATTGTAAATAACTTGTTGCATGGTGCATGGAGAAGTACATGCCAAGCTAGATAATTTTTCAACTCCAAGATCCTTCCCCCATTTCCCTCTCACCACAAGTTTTTCGGAAGATATTGAAGCTCCTAGAGCCAACACTTACCTTCAAAGGAGAAGACTGGCGAGATTTTCTGAAGAAATATAACAATGTCCTTGACCTCCTGCCTGGAAATTTGGAGAATCACGCGTCTATTCTAGAAGAGATAACCATGATCCATGTCGAATATTCTAAGAACCCATTTCGACAGTTTGCATGGTTTTTCACCAGGTTGACAGGTCAGGAAAGCAATACTACAATTTCTCGCATGATTTTATATATTTTATATTTTACAGTGAAAGAACATGCCATCTTTGACTAGGGAAAATTGATTTCTATTGAAATCTCATCCCAGTTATCACACTATAAAAGGGACAAAAAAATCTTTATGTCTTCCTATTTGTTATTTTCTATAGTGTATCGTTGTCAATTTACAAACTTGACTATAAGTAAGACGGTGAACTCTAAAATAGATCTAGTTACTTTCTGGTATCCGACATTGTGGAGACATAAGACCCCTTTGTATTTTTACGAAGTTTACAATGATTTTGTATTAGTATTTGAAGGGTTGTTGTTTGGTGAAAATTCTCCAAGGATATCTGGCGAGGCTAACAAATTATTAGAGAAAAAGGGAACGATAGAAAAAATGGAAAATATTAGTGTCATCAAGATATTTTGTTCCAAAGAAAATCCTTGTTTTATTCTATATCATGTATCTAAAAAATTGTTTGTTACAGAGGTGGGAAGGCAATACAACTTTTGGATACATTTTTTCCATGAAAAAATGTTTTATTTTTATTTTTATCTTCATGTGAACTTAAAGTATGCTGAAAGATCAAGGTCTTTGATCCTAACAAAATATTTGTAGAACACATGCTTTTGGTGGGATTCAGTAACTTGTTCATACATACTACCTTGAATGAATAAGAAGAAGGTAACAACCAAAGTACTATTATACATGAAGCTGGTGACCTAGAAACAATACTTAGTACTAATGAGTTTCATAAGAAAAAAGGAAAGGGTCACAGTGAAAGGAGTGCCCAGTCTCCAGTTGTTACTCCCAAAACTACCACATCTCGGAGCAATGCTCCAATGCCTCACCCAGTTAGAAAGATTGCCAATAGTAGTTCAAGCGACGGAGAATAGAAGAATCCTCCCCCCCCGGGAAACTCAAGAATTCACATAAGTTACCTGTGAGAAAGAAAATGAAGAATTTAATACAAGAGGAAGATGACAACCTTATAGAAAATGATATCCAAAGTTTTTCTCTGTATGACATGGAGCTAGAAGTGGATATTGAGAAAATATTTCCCGAACAACCAGAAAATATAACTCAACAAAATTATTTATTGGAAGTTTTCGCAAATGAAAATTTTAGTGAAGATGAATCCATCACTTTTCAAAGTGCTATTTTTTATAAGGAGTCTAAAAAATTGATTGTAGAAAGAGGTGATCATAAAAATAAAAAGGGAAAATATCGCTCAGAGGTTGACCTGAAGGACTTGCGGTCGTCCCAAATCTCTGATTTTTAGGGACCTAACCCCTCACATAGGTAGAATAATATATTTCCATGTAATAAAGGTCAATATTAATAAGGCCTAGCAATAAGGAATAATAAGTCAAATGTAAGAAGACCTAATAGAAGCTTCCGCTTCTAGAGGGATATTCCTCTAGATTGTTCTTTTGGATAGACATATTTAGTATAAATAAGAGTACAGGGTATGAGAAGTTTTGTTTGGATATTATTTTAATAGAGCTCTGCTCTACTAGAGGTTTCCCCCTTGAAGAGGCAAGTGAACATTTATCTTAGTAATCAAAGTGTTGTTTCTGATGTTATTATGGTATTATTGTGGTACAGTTATGGTTATATCATTGTTTATCTGCCATTTCTAGCTAATTATTTATGTTCTGCATACTATTTTATATTTGGAATATTACAAGTGGTATCCGAGCACCTTCCTCGGCATAAAATTGTGGGTTAATTTTTTTTCAAGGTAGAGATGTATTCTGACGTATTTAAGCTACATAGATCTGTCGTTACATGCATAAAACCGTGGTCGGGGATTCATACACACAGGAAATACAAGTGGCATTTAAGCGCACATCTGTTGGCCACCATTGTAACCCCTGTTGGTACCTCTTCGAGTGGTAGCGCATCAAACAACACCTGTATACAGATCAACCTAGATATCTTGAACCCTCCATAGATAAACCAATCAACTACCTGAATGCTATAGTGCCACCGAGAACAACACTCATGAAGATACTCTCTAGTACCTGGGTAGTCAGGTAGTATGGCTAAGGGCACAGTCTAACCTCCTTAGTTGGTTCTCTAAGATATTGGGCTGAATACTACTTTTGGATCCTGCATGTATATCAGAGAGATGTAGCAAAGGGAAAAACCTTGTTTGTAGAACCCTTGAATACCCTAACCCTTGGGACGGAAACGAAAACAAAACATACAAGATATATTGCCCCACAATTTGGTCTCCTGCATTCGGGTTGCATAATTAGTACACATTTCTTCCTGTTAATAATTTGGGCATTTCGTCACTACAGTTTTCTCCAGATTGGAGTATAACTCCGCAGGAGTAAAAAAATAAATAAGAAAAAATAAAACAATTCAGGCCTATCCCGTTGAATTCCTCTGTTTTCCCTTATTGCAGTCATACCTATCATTTTTCGACATTTGTTTTTCCTGGTGGACCCGATCCCGTTCCAACACCCTTATTTGGACCTTACCCCATTGTATTCCACTCTTCGCCATGATTTTTGTGATACACTTCACCCTTAACACATTTTATGTGTGGTCCTAGCCGCCCCTTTTTCGTGTTCCCTCTTCATCATGGCACACACCCGTAGCCAAGACTTGGAAGCTCACTTCAATTCCTTGCACTCTAATTTCATAGAAACCCAACAAGCAGTGAGACAACTCAGTGCCAATTTTTCCACCATCAATAAAAACATGCATTCCTCCATCGACGCCAAAATGGAGGACCTCAAACAAGACCTCGCTACCTAGCTTGAATTCTTCAATACCCAGTTTGTATCCTTCACTACTATGATATGCACCAAGATGCATATCCCTATATATATTCCCTCATCTGACCCACCTTTGCAAACTGAAGGTGAAACTTCCTCTCAATCCCATAATTTTCAGCCCCATCACTTTCAGCGTGACCTATGCCTTCTGCATGTGGAAGTGACCAAATTTGATGGCTCGGATCCCACTGGCTAGGTAACTCAAATGGAACATTATTTCTCTTTGTATGGAATTAGAGATGAGTTAGAAAAACTTAAGTATGGTGTTCTCCATCTAGATCAACAACATTGGCAATGGTGGCAATGGAGAAAAAAAATCCCACCAAGGGTGTGTGGCTTGGACACACTTTGTCGTAGAGCTTTATGAATGCTTTGACACTCACACCAACCATTTAGGCCGTTTGACAAAGTTGAAACAATCTGGCACAATGGAAGACTTTATAGCCACTTTTGAGCGATTGGATTTTTGTACAGAGGGCATGTTTGATGCTTTTTTCCAAGAATGTTTAATCAGTGGCATCAAGGATGAGATTCGTGCCCATGTTCTCATGGCTCGTCCTTAGATCTGGGTGGACACTACTAAAATAGATAAGGAATAACAACAGGTTGTCTCTTCTCAAAACTGAAAACCGTCCTTTATTCCTCGCACTAAACCAACCACTCCCACTCCTCCTTCTACTCCACTAAAAATCCAGAAATTGACCAAGGAAGGAATGGCTGAATGCCAACTCAAAGGCCTTTGTTATAATTGTGATGAAAAATATTTTCCTGGGCACAAGTGTAAGGAACAAAATATTTTTATGGCCATATCGGAGGATGTTTAAGAAGACGATGTTGAGGCTCCCCTTGTGGTTGTGTCACCCGAACCCACTGACATGAACCCTCCCTCTGACCCTCCCGAAGTAGAACCGATCATTTCCCTGAATTCTCTCACTTGCTTCTCTTCTCCCCAAACCCTAAAGCTAATTGGTTACAGTAAGAATAGGAAGTTCATCATTCTTGTTGATAGTGGAAGCACCCATAATTTTATTCATCACCACATTTCCCAAGAAACTAATTTCTATATTCGTGCCGTCAATAATTTTCAAATCATGATTTCCAATGGCGAGTCCATGATGTAGATGATTATAGCTGCGTGAAACATCCTCCAGGACATAGACTGATTGAGTTGACCTGAGAGAGAGCCCATGAGTTAGGTGTGTGGTTCCTATATAAGGAAGAACTAGAACGTAGTGATGGACTCCTCCTTACAGCGAGTTGAGAAGAACTCCAGATGATTCTCCTGTGTAACGTAGTGAGAAAGGATATCTGCTGAGTTGGACATGCCTGTGGCTGAGCATAAGGTGAACGTGTGAATTCCCATGAGTTGGGTGCATCGTTATGAGACATATATGAATATGATGTATTAGCCTCCTCTGAACAAAGAGTTGAGATGATGAATTCTAGATGACTCTCCTATGTAATGCAATGGGAAAGAAGATCTGTTGAGTTGGACGTGCATGTGGATGAGCACAGGTGAACGCGATCCTAGTGGCTGAGCACTAGTGAGTGTGGTTCTCCTGTGAGATCCAGTGAGATAGAGATATGGACATCCCTATGGATGTGCCCCTAGTGGCTAAGCACTAGTGGGTGTATGAGATCCCTTGCTATATTGTTCAAGAGACAAANATCCTAGTGGCTGAGCACTAGTGAGTGTGGTTCTCCTGTGAGATCCAGTGAGATAGAGATATGGACATCCCTATGGATGTGCCCCTAGTGGCTAAGCACTAGTGGGTGTATGAGATCCCTTGCTATATTGTTCAAGAGACAAACTTACCTGTAACCCTAATTCTAATGTAAAGGGTACAGGTTGGCCCCACCTTAATATAATAGATAAATAATGTAAAAGATAATTAATCTAGTTATTATTAATTATATTGTGATTTAGACAGGTCAGCCCTATTGTGCCAATAGACACTTCTATTGACAGGTTTAGTCTAATGTAAGAAAAGGTAAATTCCTCATTGAGGAATCATATATGAAGTGTGAGTTTGGAAATTTCAGCAAGTACATCTTCTTGGGAAAAGTGCGCACCTCTCTTTGTGTGCTAGGTGTTTATGGTGGTGGAGGTATTTATCTTGAAGAATATAAAAAAGGATTGGCTGGGTCTTATTCCCTTATTGAGAAGGGTTTCCCATGATACTTCTTGTGTACTTGTGCATGGTGTTTCTTCTTGTGATCTTGGTTGCTCTAACAAATAGTCTATGGTTTAAGTAAAATGATAAAATGGAATGAAATTCATGCTTAAGCCTATATTATTGAAAACTAAGCATGGTATCAGATCATAGGTCTTGAAGAAACCATTGCACAGACTAAAAGATTTTACCATTCATCCCTCCTCTTTTTCAGAACCGTACGACCCTCCAAGGGTTTCTAGAAAAATCTGTATGACCCTCTTCTTTTGGGTGTTTTAGCCCCTAAAAATTGGACGTTGAGGAAATTTTTGGCATAGGAGTGTACAAACTTCTCTAGTGCACCTCCAAAGACTCTTAGAGTGAAATTTTGAGCATTTTGAAAACTTGGCCCTAGGGTTTCCAAGGTTTCACAAATTTCTGCATATTTATGTTTTTAGGGTTTCTGCGGCTCTTTGAAGAAGCCTTCAAGATTACCTATGTTATTCTGACTTTCAAGGATTATTGTTGGCAATCATAAGCCCAACAAAACCTAAGGTTGCTAGCCTAGCCTAGCTGTTAGGTTTTCTATCCCAGTTAACAAGGGTTTGTGAATAATCTAAAAATATGATGAACAAAACTATGATGGAAGATAAGCTTAATGGATCAATAAACTTCAAGTTCTTGGAAGACAAGACTTTAGAGGAAAAAATATTGTGGGTGATACAAAAAGGTTTACCAGATACAACTATTAATGAATGGAAGGAAGATGACGACAAGACAAGGAAGCCAATCATCGACATAAGCTCTTACATTGAAGGGCCAACTTCAAAATAACAAGATGACAAAATGTGACACTGTGACTACCTTCTTCATGAAGATTTCAGAGGATAGAGATCAACCAATTTCCATTGGAGAAATCATATCAACACCCTCAGCTATGCACTTGTATATTATTTGTATCATTGTCATGAGGGTAACTGCAGGAGGAAGGAACCTTTTTGCTGAAGTCATGGATCCAGAGGGATATCAGTGCATTCATACGAACAATACACTGGAAGTGAAGACTCCAGGTTTGATTGTTGTAATTGTCATTCCTCTAACCTATATTTCTAAATTTTTCTACATTGGAAGTAGGTGTTGTAACTGTGACAACAATCCTTAAATTGTTTTGATTCTAGAGATGCACTCATTATTCTCCTTTAGGAGATATTCTTGTATTGGTTATTTTTGTTTTCTTGTTCCATATAGGTCAACAACAAAGGAAGATGTTTATCCTTCAGAGGGATTCACTTGACTCAGAGGGAGTCAAAACTATTTGAGAAAGAGGAAGAATAGAACCATCATTGAGGAAACCAATGAAATAATGCATGATTAGAATCCTTCTATGATTCTATGGGCATAAGCATGCATGGAACAATATATGTTCAGAACAAGAGTCTTCACCAAACTTTGAAAAATATAACTCCTAAAGAATCCTTCACCAGAGTGAAGCCTGAGATTGAACACTTCAGGATATTTGGGTGCCCAGTGTATTTTCATGTAGCCAAAGAGAAGAAGTCCAAGATAGACCCTTCAGGGAGAAAGGATACATTTATGGGATAACAATGAATCTTCGAAGACATTCCAGATCGACATCCCTGGTCATAGATAGATTGAGACAAGAAGATATGTTGTCCTTGAAGAAGAGATACCCTTTCAAAGATCCAGAGAATCTCAGATGGAGATTGACAATGAGACAATACCTTCTTCCCCTTCAACAGTTCAGAGGGAGACATGCATTATTCCAGCTAATCCAGTTGCTCCAGTTGATATGTCCAGAGATATTGTAGTTGGGCATAAAAGGCCTACCTAGGATCACTCTGCAGGAGACAGAGAAACATACAAGCCTCTCAAGGCACATCCAGAGAAAGAAAAAGATATTTTCGAGCTATCCTTCAATCATGAGCCACCTCATTGATTCTGAGCCTCCTTGTCTTGGAGAAGCAACAGAAGAACAGGTATGGAAAGATTCCATAACATAAGAATACCAATATATCTTAAAGAATTATGTATAAGATATTGCTCAGAGACCAGAAGGTAAGTTTGTGGTGACTTCCAAATGGATCTATAACATCAAGCATACAAATGATGGAAGTGTCGAGAAATACAAAGCGATATCTATAGCCAGAGGACTCTCACAAACAAAGGGATTTGTCTATGATGAGACACTTGATCTAGTAAGACCGATACACTTCCATCCGTACTACCATCCATGAGTTGGAAACTGTATCAAATGGATAGATTCTTGATGAGTTTGGGTTTCAACAAGAGTGTTGCTGATCCAAACCTATACTATTACAGTGTTGGTGACGAGAGCCTGATTTTAATGACTTATTTAGAAGGCCTTGTTGTTGGATACAAGTAGGCCTTGAATTCTGATTTCAAGATGAAGGATTTGAGTATGATGCACACTTTCTTGGGACAAGAAGTATGAAATAGGACCGATGGGATTTTCTCAAGTCAAGGAAAATATACAGTGGGAATATTAAATAAGTTTAGTATGACAGAATGCAAATCCACGGTGATGGATTTGAAGAAAAAAATTGATGATGATTCAGACGAGATTGATCCACAACTGATTGGATCACTGATGTATCTGGTTAACACTAGACTTGATTCATGCTATGCAGTGAATGTACTTAGTCATTCCATGAGTCAACCAAGATAGACTCACTGGACAACAACAAAACATGTATTGAGATATATACGAGGCACAATTGGATATGGCCTAAGATATGCCTCCAATGTGAACTTGAGTTTGAAAGATATACCGATACAGATTGATCAGAGAGTACAATGGACCAGAAGAGAACATCCGGTTGTTGTTTTACCATGAAGGTTGTCATGATTTCCTGGTGCAGCAGAAAACAAATCTCTATGGCACTGAATACCATAGAAGCAGAGTATATATCATTGAGTGTGCAAAGTAGTGTGGCTTCATAAAATTCTGACAGATTTACTTGATCATGAGATGGATTCTATGATTATAACCAGAGCTGTGTGAAGCTCTTTGAGAAACTTGTGTTTCATGATAGATCGAAACACGTTGAGATAAAATATCATTTTCAGAGACATGATGCAGAGGAAATAAGTACACGTTTCGTACCTTCCTACACATGAATAGATTGAATACACCTTCACCAAACTGGCTTGGTGAATAATACCACTCTAGTTGAGAGGGAGTGTTGATGACTACAGCCAAGACAAATTTTGAGTACTTCCGTGTGAGAATTATCCTGATGGAGAATGCATCCCTAACTGAGAGGGAGTGTTGATGATTACAACTACGTGAGACATCCTCCAGGACATAGACTGATTGATTCAACCTGAGAGAGATCCCATGAGTTGGGTGTGTGGTTCCTATTTGAGATAGAACTGGAACGTAGTGATGGCATCCTCCTTATAGAGAGTTGAGAATAACTCCAGATGATTCTCCTGTGTAACACAATGAGAAAGGAGATCTTCTAAGTTGGACGTGATTGTGGTTGAGAACAAGGTGAACGTGTGAATTCCCATGATCTGGGTGCATCGTTATGAGATAGAGATGAAGATGATTTCTTATCCTCCTCTAAGAAGAGAGTTGAGATGATGAAATCCATATGACTCTCTTGTGTAATGCAGTGGGAAAGAAGATCAGTTGAGTTGGACGTGCCTGTGGATGAGTACAGGTGAACGTGATCCTAGTGGCTAAGCACTAGTGAGTGTGGTTCTCCTGTGAGATGTAGTGAGATAGAGATATAGACATCCCTATGGATGTGCCCCTAGTTGCTGACCACTAGTGGTTGCTGTAAAAATTTGTCTATGGTTTAAGTAAAATGCTAAAATGGAATGAACTTCATGCTTAAGCCTAGCTTATTGAAAACTCAACACATGAAATGTTGAGGGCTTTGTGAAAATGTGCATCTCCAAATTGGTCAGTACCACATGAAATCTCATATGTTTTCTACCGACATGGGTGGTTGTGACATTGTGTTGGGTGCATAATGGTTCAGGACTTTGGGTCCCATTCTTGTAGATTTTAAGGAATTAACCATGCAATTCGACCAGGAGGGCCAAAAATATAAGTTCCAAGGCATCACCTCTAGTTCCTCGGGGATCATCAGTTCCCATCGCATGGAAAAGATGCTCAAAAAAGGTTATTCTAGCATTATGGCACAACTCGATGCCATTTAAGCCACTGAGATATCCTCTATGCCATAGGACCTCCAATCCATCCTCTCTAAACATGAGGTGGTTTTTTACACTCCCTCCTTTCCATGGTGTTCATGATCATTCCATTCCCCTTGTCCCCAGAAGTGTTCCTCCCAATATCCATCCCTATCGTAATCCCTTTTCCCAAAAAAATGAAATTGAGAAAATTGTTCAAGAATTTCTCAACGTCGGTGTTATCCGCCCTAGTATGAGCCTCTACTCTTCTCTTGTGGTCATGGAACTTAAGAAAGAAGGTTCTTGGCGCATGTGTCCTGACTTCTACGCCCTCAACAAACTCACCATTAAAGAAAAATTTCCCATTCCTGTCATTGATGACCTCTTGGATGAATTGAGTGGTGCCTAGTTCTTTAGTAAACTAGGGCCTCCATGGATAAACTGATCAACCACGTGACTTCTATAGTGCCACCGAGAACAACACTCAGGAATATACTCTAGTACCTGGGTAGTTGGGTAGTACGGCTAAGGGCACGGTCTAACCTCCTTAGTTGGTGCCCTGAGAAATTGGGCCGAGTACTACTTTTGGACCCCGCACATATATTAGAGAGCTATAGCACAGGGAAAACCCTTTTCTGTAAAACCCTTGAATACCCTAACCCTTGGGATGGAAACAAAAACAGAACAAGCAAGATCTATTGCTACGCAACTGTGTCTCCTGCATTTGGGTTGCGAAATTACTACACATTTCTCCTTGTTAAGCATTTGGGCATTTCATCACTGCATTATTCTTTAGATCGGAGTATAACTCCGCAAGAGTAAAAAAAATAAAAAATAAAAAATTGAGACCTATCCCGTTGGATTCCTCTCTTTGCCCTTATCGCAGTCACACCTATCATTTTTCAACAATTTTTTTTTCTCGTGGATCCGACCCCCTTCCAACACCCTTATTTGGGCCTTACCCCATTGGATTCCACTCATCGCCTTGATCGCTATGATGCACTTCACCCATAACCCATTTTTTGTGTGGTCCCAACTGCCCCTTTTCGTGTTCCCTCTTCATCATGGCCCAATCCGTAGCCAAGACTTGGAATCTCGCTTAAATTCCTTGCACTCTAATTTCATAGAAACCCAACAAGAAGTGAGACAAATCAGTGCCAATGTTGTCACTATCAATAAAAACATGCATTCCTCCATCGATGCCAAAATAGAGGACCTCAACTAAGACCTCGCTACCCAACTTGAATCCTTCAATACCCAATTTGTCTCCTTCACTACGATGATTTTCACAAAGATGCATATCCCTGTAGATATTTCCTCATCTGACCCACCTTTCCAAACCGAAGGTGAAACTTCCTCTCATTCCCAAAATTCAGCCCCATCACTTTCAGCGTGAACTATGCCTTCCGCATGTGGATGTGACCAAATTTGATGCCTCAGATCCCACTGGATGGTGTTGAGCACTCAACACACCCTAAAAGGTCTATGTAAAATTTCACTTTTTGGGTACCACTTGATCTTTTGGTACTGTTAGATATGAAAATTGTGTCCTTTGCTTATCATTTTTGCTTCTCAATAAGTCTTTAAAATCTTGCTTGGACATGTGAAAACCATTAACTTAAATACTAATATCTAAATAGAGAAATGATAGTCAAAGTTTTCCCACATGCGCTTAAGGATTTCGGCATCGGGAAGGATTAAACGTGAAAGAAAATGCTAGAGAGAACCAAAGTTGTCGAGTCCCGATCTTCGTCGGCGTCGACAGACGCAAAATTTATTTTGCGACAAGCACCACCAAGAATATCGTCGATGATGGATCAGTTTGGCATTGACGAAAGGTTAAACGAATACGCATTGAATGAAAAATGAAATGATAATTTCCGACTTCTGGGACGTTTTTGGTATTGGGAGATTCAAAGGACGATAACCCACAAAGAAACTGCGCGCTAGTTTTATCCCCGAAGGCCGATCCCCGATACTCTCCCGACATCGACTGTCGCAGTGTCAAACTCAGTTTAATGCATTCAACTTAAACAAAGTCCCGAGTCCGACCGTTACCCATAAGTTAGTTTCCCGATCGTTAGTTCCTTGTATCCCGAGTCAGTGGCACTGCGTTTATACCATACGATGAGGTCAATTGACGTCGAAATTTCTCTCAGGAGGATACTGATGGAAGAATGCATAAGAATATCACCAATTCCCGATCTGCCCACTAAGGATACGACACGATGGGGCGTTTTAGCTCTAAGATACGCTAGATACGACGCATTTAAAGGTTAATTAATTCAATAATATCACACTAATTGCTAATTCGTGCGTGATTCAAAGGACCGTTTGAACCTGCCAATACAATGAATCCCCCCCCGCACCTCCGTCGTCAACCCACGTAGAATTTATTTGCATATATTCAATGGTAAATTGTTTTGAATTTCACCCATTACTCGTATTAACTGGTTGATATGACTGGTGGGATCTCTCCCGTTATATTCTCTAAGTCATTGAAAACAGGGTTATTCTCTGCGCGAAGGAATCCAGATCATCCAGAGGAGCGAGACGAGCAGTCCAGGGATAACTTCTAAGGTCAAGTGAGTATAAAAACAACAGTTTAACAAGCGTTATGGGTATGTACCAGTCTAGGGATTTTTTATGCTTCATTTCATATGTTTTATCCAATGTCACCTTGTACACCTGCCTAAAGATTGTTTTCGGTTACAATGCTACTTTGGTAAAGGATAAGAAGCGGGCCTTCATACCCTATGGGTTCCATATTGGTTTCTACATGGTAAAGGACACCGTGCAGGCCAAGCAAGAAGGGCTAAACCAATTGGAGTTTTGATTCTAGACTGGCCTCTTTCGCAAGCATGAACCCAAGGTATTGGTCTTGAATCACGCACAACCGGTATCATCTTGCTGGCCATATTCCCACGACAGGTTTGAGGATGAGATATTTACCGAAAATGATCAAGACTGGGAATAGGTGATGGCAAGGATGGCTGGCACCAAGGAAACTAGATTCAAGGCTATGAGTTGGGATGAGCAAGCAACAATTTTGGAACAAACAGTTCAAGAGACCATCAAGACAAGAGAAGAAGTCATATCAGTCAGAGCGGTGGGATCTCCCCAGGTAGCTCCGATACAAATTGGGAATTTCTCCGAAGTCTAAGATATACAGGGGATGGGTGGCCTCATGTATCAACAGGACCAGCTGTTAATGAAGCAAATGTAGGATAACCCAGACCTCATCATAGTGCCAAAGATTTCGAATGAAATCCCAGAAGAAATCCCAGCGGGGGTGAGCGACCTTGATTCCATAAACCCTGGTAATAACAACGAGTCAAATAACCCTGATTCCACAAGGTCACCGGTCGGATTGTTGATAGGTATGATGATTCAACCAGAGGCGGGTCGAGTATCAGTAGGAGCGGGCACACCTAATCCTTTGAGTGAATTTATAAACATATATAGCGATGATGAGAGCCCGTAGACATCTCTCGGGAGCCCTATGCAGATCCAAGAAGAAAAGGGACCTGGGAAGGCTGCTTCTCCTGATCCCAAGGTCCAGACCTAGGAAATCCCAAGAAAGGAAAAGGAAGTTGAAAATGTTCCCGACACAACAAACCCTGAAGCGTCGGAGACCCGAGCTGACAATACGAAGGGTAAATCATAATCGGATTAGCCAAAAGGAGGATCCCCACAAAAGGAAGTCGACGATTTGACTGCCGACGAGAAAGTAAGTATCGGGTCTTTTCCCGACGTCTATATTTCTCTTGATACTCAGATCCCTGATAAGCAATAGGCAGAGGCCGATCGCTCAGAGTACAGCGAGAGAGTTCAAGAAGACGATCTGGAACAAGTATATACCGCTGGAAACCTAGGAAACACACTGACATGGGGTTATAAACAGATTCTCGAACCGGTGGACGATATCTCTGCGATCTCCTACGATCGAAAGAAGAGGGCCACTGTCCAAATAACCATGAAGAAAAGGAGAATCACGTTGGATCTCTCCGTCCTCATCACCACAAAGGAGTATTTGATAAACTCAAAAAAATTCTGAACATCTGAGCTCATAGGTGCGGGAATGGTGATTTCAGATGCCACCCTAGACAAAGCTAAATGGGATGAAAAAGAATTGGCCACTGCCCTAAAGGAGATAGAACATCTACGCCACCTGGATGAATACTATAAGGGCACCACTCAGACTGCGGTTTATCTGAGAAGTGAGTTCAAAGCGGTTTACAACAGGTTCACACACAAGCAACACATGTTCACTACGAATAAAGTCAAGCTCCAGGAAGACACGCTCATGGAACTCACAACATGCAAGGATGTGGAGCAATGCAATGAAAGGGCGCATCAAGCCATAAAAATACTCGAATACATCAATGCAGTCTAGCAGGGTCGAGATAAAGTAGAACATGACATCTGGGTGTTGGGAAAAAGTAGTTTTGATCATATGAAGCGATCGACCGAGTATTGGGCTAAGATATCTCAGGAATCACAAAGAGACATTCAAAAGTAATGGAAAAAATGCGAGAAACATTGGGGTAAAATCAACAAAGCAATGAAGGATATAACACTCCCCGAGTTTGACGACCCAGATGTTGGATCATGTTGTCATTGATGCCAATGGTTTGATTGATTGATGTCAAGTGATTGATTGATGTCAAAGGATTGATTGATTGATGATTGATGTAATATAATATGTATTGTCCTTGATGACAATGCATAGATGAAGATGGAACAATGAGTTGTCATTGATACATGATGAAGATGGATCGATGTGGTTTCACTGGTATATGATCCATAGTTGGAAAACTGTATAGATGACTCATTATTGTCTTAT
>SNQJ01S0201233.1:0-16884 GCA_010110895.2 Picea sitchensis | reverse complement strand
AAATTCAGAATCAAGGATTGGAATGCCGAGACTTTGAGAGAACTGGAGAAGGAAACAAGTGAATATTATACTTCATCCAAGAGCAGTTTTAGTCCAAAGATTTAAGGAGTAGAGACAAGGCATGTTTAACAAAAATATCATAACAAGAGCACAAAACAGAGGCCATCCTCACTGTAATGATTCTTCTGAAGTTTCATTCTATCTTGGATATTACAGTAGCACTCAAAAGAAATACTTACCAGAGGAGGCGGTTGCGTGGTTTGCTCCATCGGGTAGTGGCCTTCACTTGGACAATTTTCCCTGTGAAGGAGTAACACACAGAGCCACCTCGAGGGATTCACAATGACGAAGGAAAAACACACTCAACCCTAAGATCAATTATTTGATGACTGAGTAAATGTCGAGGGTACAACGGTGGTTTTTCGACATGTGATAAGGCTGATTTTGCACGATTCGGTTGCAAGGAAGGACAGGATACACCTTCAAAAAACGCATACACCCAAGCACCCATTAATGGTGGATGTAGAAAGCTTTAACTTCCTCTGACATACATACCTTTCCTCTCATATCAAGAAATCGTGAAGTTAATGAGGAACCCTCCGTGACTTGACTAATTAGGGTTCGTTTATTTCCAACTATATCATTGCATTTAGCCTAGTGTTCAGATGAGACTCCATTGAGGCATCACACAATTAAGTCTGAGTCAGTTAAGTCTTCGTTTCTTTTTAATTTCGCTACCCAAACCTGCAGTTAATTGGCGAATCGAAGTTAAACGTTAATCACAATGGCGTAGAAACCCATGAAGAACCGAATCCACACCAAAGCTATAAGTGTTTTTTCAAAACCCTATGTTTAGCTAAGGGATATGGTCCCTACATCATGACTCCATATAAGGCATATAGATTTTATGCCAAATACAATTAATTATACCTGCGCGCAACATAGAGAACTTGTGTTAAGGATATATTAGGACTATAGGTCCTAAGTCTAGACTAGTATGTAGATATATACATAAATGAATAGATATGAGATCAAAGAAAACTTCTAAAATTGGTAAACTTACCCTTATAACTTTACCCATCCAAGTAAGATGACTGGTGTAGAGTGGCATCATGTGATGGACAGAACTTAGGTACCTCAGAGAGTTTTATAATAAGAATGAAGACTATCTCCTTTAGCAATGAATATATATATGAAATTGAGATTAACATACATAAGAAAAAAATTATTATGGTAAATTGAGAAAATTCAAGGTACATTACACCTGCTCTTTCCATTTGATCTTCGAAAGATCATTTCAAGCAATTCATTTTTCATCGTCCATTTTCCTTCTCCTACCTTCACTATCACATTCACCAATTTTCAAGCATTTTGGGTGAGTTTTTCCATGATTTTTGTCTCTTTTTCTGAGTTTATGGGAGGACCAACGACTCTACAGGCCACACCGTAGCCAAGTTCTCACAATGCCTTAGGTAGCTAGTAACACCTCAGGCACCCTCTTGGGGAGCTAGTCTCTTTTTAGAGTTTTTTCCTTCTTTTGCTTAGTCTTTTTCAACCTGTTTTGCAGAGCTCTTACCCAGAGTCTGCGGGTCTGCCGGGTTTGGATTGTTTTCCACGTTTATCACTCCTATTGTCTTGATTGGATCTTGAAACCTTTCTAAAATGTGAAATTGCTCTTTCTAGTTGCTTGTTTTGTTGAGACAATTTGGGTATTTCCTCCTTCTCCCTATCTTTTCGGATTCTTTTCACATTGTGTTTGTGTTCCCTTGGATGATTGTTGGTTGTCAGATATTTTATTGACTTCTTGTTAGAACAAGCTTCTACCTATTTTCTTTCAGTTATCATTGCTTTAAGTGCATGCTTTGTTTAAAACCTTTTACTTTGTATGTCGCTTTGCATCTCAAGATAGGATTCCCTTTTCTCCTATTGAAAGTAATGGAGCATTGAAGGTTTTGTATTTACTTTCTTTATACACTGGTAATCAAACAAACAAGATAAATGAATTTTTGCTTTTGGGTAGTGAAACTAGGTTGCATTTGAAGTATGATATTGATGAGTTTTAAGGTTTTGGGACATTGTGTATATGAAATGATGAATGTTTTCCCTTCTCGTAGCATACAGCTTTCATCGTAAAATGAAAAAGATTACATATTCATCTCTTTGCATAACTTTGAGTCGGTCAAACACCATATTGCCCATGCCATTTTACTTTTGAGTAAAAACAACCTTAAAAAATCAAGCGCAAAACTAAAATTGATTAGACATTTTTACTTTTTCTGGTAGCAAAAGTACATTAGATTAGTTATGTGGATTTGGAATAGGTGTGAAGGATAATTTTCCAAAGTTGTAAACAAACATAGGATCTTGTGCTAGGGAGCGGTAAATCCAATTGCTATTTGTCCTCGGGAAGCCCTTCTAACACAAGGGTCATTCACGAGGTTGCATTGAGACTGCCAGAGTTACTCACCCCCCGCTTTGTTGGTCTTCGTAGAGATCATGCTGCATTATGGGGTCGCTTGAAGGTATACCCACAATGATGAGTGGAAGCCTTCAAGTTGATTCCATCAGATACCTCACTCTGCATGTGGGATCTGATCGGGCCGACTGCTTCCCCGCATCACCAAGCAGTAGTTAAGGTAACCTTAGTGGCTCATCTCTTTAGGGTCTTTACACAAGGTGACCTGTGGAGGCAAGTCTCTACTCTGCACCTCGAATCGATGTCACACTAACCCTGCCCTTGGAGGGTATACCCAATGATTGCTGTGTGGGAGATTGCACCAGGTGTAAGTCCTACAAGGCGTCACAATGTAAATTTTCCACCCGTTCTATCTCATCCCCTCTTACTTTGTTCCTACTCTATTGTTGATTTCATCACCAACTAGTGCTCATTGTGAGAAGTTTTTTTAAGTTCTGCTTCTGTTACTAGATTTTTAATGCAGTGCTGTTTGTTCCTCCTGTAATCTAGGGTTGATCTTATTTCTATGGAGCTGCCTCCCGTGAATGACCAAAGAAGAACTCCCTTTTCCAGAGGAACCCTTGTTTTTTCCTTCTTTAAAAACATTGGTCCTCCTCCCACCGCTACTTTGAGCCTTCCAAGTCTCACAATCAGACTACTCTGTGATGGTTGTTTTCCACTTTGGTAACTCAATGCAACAAGTGCTTAACAAGCACACCACCCACACATCAACTCTTATGTCGGTCTTTCTCCTTCTTCACTATCAAGTCTCCTTCCATTTATTCTTCTTCGCCTAGTGAAAGCTGTAAATCAAGTAGTCAAGTTGATAAGAAGAAGAAGAAACATAAAGAGAAGAAAAAGAAGAATCAGAAAGGGACTAAGCCTCCAACCATATCAAATGTTGTATCCAAGCAACCAACTACTATTAATCGTGGCCGGGAGTGTTTATGAGGTCGACAAGACTACAACGAAGAATCTAAAACCAAATTCTTTGGTACTTTTGTAAGGGCTTTAATTATTCTTTCCAGGGATTGCTCCTAGTATTCCCAAGGTTTTATAAATGTGGTCCTCCACATCATTTTCCTTTTCTAGACATGTTGGTGATGCACCATCAATTAATGACGTTAAGGTTGGTAAGAAGAAGACAATTGTCAGGTTTCCTTGCATGTTATGCAAAGGTGTCATTATTCTCACCTTTGTCCTAGTATGGAAGAGGCTTCATCTTTGAAAAGCTTCAACTTCCAACCGGTTATCGTAAGTTTTCTCCCAACACATCATTAGTAGATGGACTGGTCAATCCGGTTCAATCCTTGGTCAATCCAGTTGATTAGGTGGTCTATCTAGTTTCATCATTGGTTAAACCACTAACCAAAGTAGTTGATCCCATCTCCCTCACTGGGACAAATTTTCACTTTTCATCCGAAATATGAAACTCAAGTGACTAATCCAAATTTCGCTATTGGTCAGCCCCACCCTTCATATAAAGAGTGATAACGTGGTCAACTCCTCCTCCGATGAGTGCCAAAGTGGTTTCTCCGTCCCTTCATCTACTAACTGTTGATCATGTTGTCAATCTCGTCATGTCCTTAGTTGAACTAGTTGGCAAAGAGATCGATCTGATCCCATCTTCGGTAGATCCCGGCTTCCTCATAGGATGTTGCAACTCCAAATTGGTCGATCCGTTTCCACTCGTCTATCCCATTCTCCCCTTGGAGAATGAAACCCAAGTGGGTTGATTTGATGTCATTATCAATCAATCCTACTCTCCTAATAGAGAGTAAACTCATTCTACTCACATTTTTCTCTCATTAATATAAAATTCACTGTGTCGGGGTATCTCTTTTCTCCTGTGGAAACCCCTCCACGTGAAGTAATGAGGTCATCCTTTTTATTGGGGTATGAATTGGACCTCGTCTTCCCTCTCTAATGCCTTTCAAGATTACAAGACAGGTTTGTGGTTGGGACGCTCCTCATGCTACTGGAGCTAGATGAAGTTTCGTCTGTTAGTATTTTTTCCCTCTATTGCTTGGAAAGATTTGGGTTATCTCCGCTTACGCTTACCTTAATCGCTCACTTTTACCGTATTAAACTACTACCCTTTAGGAATACTTCCCGTTTCCCGTGAACTTTGGGATGGAAACCGTTTTATTGATGTTATGGTAGTCCGACCCTTTGATTTTGATTTACTCCTTGGCCGAGATTATTTCTATGCCATAGCTATCAGGTCTACTCTTTTTCGTGATATATTTCCCTCACAATGGAAGAATTCATGGTTATTGATCAACTTTCATTCATTAGTCCCGACTCTGATTACTACAACCCACGAGCTCCTAAACGTTCTTATATGCGCTTCTGTCACCCCTCGCCACAGTCACTATGACATTATATCCCATGACTTCAGCTGCCGATGGAGATGAATTAGATATGATAGCTGACATGGTAATTTCTTCAATATGGTTATTGGAGCCTGACCTCCTCCCTCCTATCACGACCCTCAAAATGTGTTCCTTCTGCAGTGTTTTCTCTTCCGTCCAATGAAGATCTTTTGGAATCCATGATCGATTTTTGTTCCTTAACATGGTGTCCTTCCAGAGCATTATCCTTTGGAAGCCATGATCAAGAAGGTCATGAGCATAGTTTCTCCCTTCTCTCTCGAAAGCTCGCTAAAATGAAACAGTCACGAAAGCATATTTCTTCTCTCTTCGCGGCAAGTTTCTAAAAATGAAACAGGTTATAAGCATAGTTTTCCTTTGTATCAAGCCTGCTAAAAATGAAATGTAGGTCCGGGATTCAAACTCGAGCCCTCAAGCAAGATAGTTATTATTTCCTCGTGACAAGCTCATTAAAATTGAACACCACCTCTCGCCAGTTGAGTCTTTACAGATCTCAGAGATAAATAGTCAGGCTCCTATTAGGGTCTCGTGATTTGAACCTTCTTCATTTCATTCAATTCCATATCCTTTTCTCCATATAATATGAAATTGGTGACAACCCCAGTTTCCAAGTGGAATGAATTGATCTTGGGGAATGTATCCAAATTTCTTTGATGGTCATTTTGGAGTTAATCCACTAACTTTTCAAGCTGGGGTCAGAGTACCAAACAACCATGGGTATCCCAACCTTTGAAATTTACGTTGAGAATTTACAAGCATAGTTTAATTTTGTTTCAAGTTTGTGTAAAATGTAACCAATATCGAAGCTTAGTCTTGTTCTTTTCTCGCTACCAAAATACACATGAGAATGTAATCAATAGATTTTAGCACTTTTTCGACCTACAAAGGTTATACGAAAAAGGAACTCGAGTCAGTTCTTTAAGCTCTTTTCACTCAAACATGAAAAGTTGTCGAAAATCTTGACTCTTTCCACTGCTAAAATGTTTGAAAGGGTGTATTTCGAGGGATAATTTATCTCTTGGCCTTGCAAGACTAACATTACTAAAAAGGACCACATTGGAGCTGTTCTAAGTTATTTTCAGACTCTCTAAATATGAAACCACTGAGTTTACTTTCTTTCTCTCGATTCGCTAACAATCATACATTGAAGGGCCCATGTGGAACCTAACCCTTACTTCTTCTGGTTCACTAAACAAAGTGAAGAGGAACTTACCACAGGTAAGTTATATCGAGCATGTAAGTTACCTCCTCAAGCTTGTTAAATCAAAAAAGAGGTACTCGCCTATCCGGATGGGGGAAAAAATTGAAATAAACAAGTGCTTTTTGAGAACAACAAGAATCACCCCTTACAACAATTCTTGAACACCTATTAATTCTATCTTTGCACACATTTTAACTGCTGAACCTCTCAGAGATTGAACCAATCCTCCTGAAGTTTCCTTACTCCCTTCCTGGTCACCCAATTAATGTCACAATATCCATCAGATCATCAAGTTTCTTGGTCCATACAAGTTTCTCACGCTCTTTAGTGTTCAAGGGAAGTATCTAACTCAAGAGTCAACCCTCACAAATATCCTGTTTCAACACCCATGTCATTCCATGTTCACATGATCCACCAAATTACATATATGTGTCTATTTCACGTCATTGATGGGGAATACAGTAGAGCACAGACAGAAAGGATACATCAGCTGCCCTCCTCCGGGACGAGTATGTTCTTGTCGACTTCAACAAATTATATCTAGAGCCAGACTTATAAACTAGCTAGTACCTTGGGACCTACATGCCTCAATGGTAGGCCTCGGCCCGGCCAACAGGTTTACATCGCTGACCTCTGATCGGATGATTCCATGATGTTTGACTCCAGCCATCCATTCACATTCGTTGAACTGTACTAGAGTACATTGGGAATCATTGACATCAATGATGATTTCCCCGCACTTGTTAACGGGTTTACCTCATTGGACCGTAATCAAGTGGTTTTGCGTTCGGACATCGTGACATCTATTCACATGGTTAGATCTATACTACATCTGGATCGTAAGAAGACTCGGGTTGAGCTATCACTCTTATATGAACTTTTCCCAAGTTGCGACTAAGTTTCTTTGAACATTGACACATATATCGTCACATAGATCCACATAATATTGGTCCGTGGATTATGTCTTGTCATATCGTAGATCCACTGTATTCTTCGTGGCTATGATCAATTCAAAGTCATAGAAGCATAGATCCACATTGTATCTTCAATGGCTATACCGTTTTTTTCAATATAACTATGGATCCGCATTTTATGGCGGCCATACCTTAGAAAGTCTTTATCACTCAAGCATAGTAAGGTTCTTGAGTTTGAAACATGCTCATAATATTTGTCCATGGTGTGCAACTTCTACCATGTTCTCTCAGTCCATAACCTTGCTCGAAAAAAAGTCTACAAACTACTCCTTTAGTCAATGCTTTTGTCTCTATCCCTCAAGAGACTTCAGCAATAAGATACAAAATCACTTATATTACAATGATGTCTTAAGTGTCATCATTACAAGTGTCACATGTTGGTCATAAGTGTCTCAAGTGTTGTGCCATCATACTCTTATCTTCTTATGTCGCGGTTCTAACGACATCATAAGGACACTTAAGACACCTTCAAAGACTGGCTTGCATAGTTACAACCATCTGATGAGGAGTACAAAGCCTTTTCCATGGAAATAACCACTTAAAAGTGATTTTTGAGCTGAAGCCATTTCCCCTACTCCATCGTTAGGAGCCAGCCTCCCCGACCTCCTTGAGGGGAGCATTGCAACGCTCAGGCACCCTTTTGGGAGCGCCAGTCTTTCTAAGCTTAATTTTGGATTGTTGAGGAAATCGCATAATCCTCTAATCTCTGTGAGTTGGTTGGATTCGGATTTGAGGTCAAGGCTACATATTAGGGAGGATATAGAATTGATGGAGTAATATCCTCAACTCATCCCAAGAATCTCTAAGGTGGTTGGGTCTCAGCATTACTATATGAGGCCTCCTCATGGTGAAAAGGTACATGAATATATATGAGATGGATGGAGAGAATTGGAGAGATACCAAATCCCAGGATCTCATGAGAAATGGTATAAAGGACATTGAAGGAATCAAAATTATGATCTCATAAGGGAGATATCAATAGCTTACAATCAGTTAGTGTGTGTGGACTACTTGAGCAAAGGGCTGGACAAGGAGAGTTGGAAGAGACTGTTGCAACTTCATCAAAGGTCCGTAAGTGGTTCTCCATTTTCTCATTAATATACATATGTGTCTGGCCCCAGGTTTCAAGGTTGTGTTTGTTCCACATGAACTCTGCCCTTATAGATGGATCCATTTTACTAATCTTTTAGTGGAATAACAGGAAGTTTGTTTTGTCTTTGTTTGTTTTACAGGACCTATCGAGGATCTCAGGATTGGAGCTCAGCTTGTATTTTGCGAGGACAAACATCGTTAATAAGTTACATATGTTTCTTCTCCTCCTTCGTATATTATCTTGAATAGGTCTAAAAGGATGTCAATGACCAATGTTTTCATTCCTTCTGCTTTGGTCTTAGGAGTCTAGGAGCTAAGAGGGAATCCGCTTGTCCGCAGGGTGATTCACCTATAACATCACGATGAGTCCAAATGTCTCTAAGAATATGGCAACTTTAGAAGCAATAATGAACAAGAAGAACATCAATATTGATTCTAATTCCTATTCTTTCTTCTCATGGACATGCACTTTATGCTTCTAGTTTCTCCTCTTCCAATACAACTTCTACTTCTTCTTTGATGAGTGGCTTATTGTTCTGGAGTATCTTATCATATGGTTAAGGACAAAGCCATATTTCATTTGCTCGAATGTAGCACTAAGAAGATATTTGTTAGTAATGATAGATATCTTAGTGTTGTAGATTCGAACAATCAAGTGATAATGGTCATTTCAATGATGTATTATGTGTCTCAAGTCTTTCTTGTAACCTTCATCAATATATCAAATCATTCATTCATGTGAAGGTAAAATCGTAGATTTTTCTCGCCACTGTTGTAATCAAGGATCTAATAGATCCTAAGTACGTTCGTGCAATTGGAATTGATGATGATATTACTGTGTTGTACAAGTTTGACAACTTTGGGTCATCATCGCTTATCGGGGCTTTGCTGCTCATAGCGATGACCTGAGCAAACTTTGGCATGAGCTTTTTGGTCATCTAAACTATCGCCTATCAAGAATAACCATGTAATCATTAGATGGTGACCGGTCTTCCTTTTGTTTCATGCATAGATTTTGTTTGTGCTGGTTGTGTTCTCGTAAAACATCATCAGGACAAGCATAACGTGCCTCTTTGGTATCTAGCCCTTTCAAGTAAATTAAGGTTCTAATAGTGACTTTTGTGTCCACTTTCTTCTCCTTCTTTTTCCAGTAAGTATTTTTAACTTTCATTGATGATTTTTCCGCATCGCATTTGGCTTACTACTTAAAACTCAAGAGCAGAGGTTTTGACAAGTTTTTGGCCCAAGGCCCTTACAGAAAAGAAACTGACATCAACTTCAAAAGCTAATAATAGATAATGGAGGAGAGAATATGCGAACAATAATTTTACAAATTACCGCACTACTGTAGAGTATCCAAATGCAACACACTATTCCATACACACCACAACAAAATGGTGCTGCTAAGAGAAAGAACCACACATTAAAAAATGGCTAATTGTATGATAAAATCTAAAGTATTGGGCAGAAACCATCAAATGTGAAAATTAAATAGTAAATCATAATTCTACAAAGTCTCTTAAAAATATAACAACTAAGAAGCTTGAACTAAAATTAAACCATATGTAAATCACTTCCATGTAGTATTTACAAGATAGCATGTGCTCACATTCCTAATGAGAAAAGAAAGCATTGCAACCTAAAGTGAGAAGTGTGTATTTGTTGGTTATTCAAGATGTCAAAGGTTATAGACTTCTTCAACCCATTTTAATGAAATTATTAGAAGAGATGTTAAATTTGATGAAAAATTCTTGGCCTAGAGCCTAATTCGACGATTGTGCCTTCTTCGGGCTTGCTAGCCATCTTCAGTTTGTGCCTCCTACTCATGAGCCATCTTCTCGGCTTGTGCCTCTTCATTCATTCGTTTCTTCTCGATGATAGTGAGGATAAAAATCAAACTTCGCTTGCTCACCTTCTTCCAGATGAGTCCTTTTGAACCTGAACCAACACCGGTTCCACCACTTCCTAGGACGTCTGCTCAACATGAGAAGCAATTGGTTGTCTTGTCGGTGATCCTTCGGGATCAACGCTGAACACGCCTTATAATTGAAAGGAAGCTCTTCTATTTTGGCTCAAGTTTCCAAGACTTATGATCTAGAGACATTTGGTATTTCAAGTCATTCAGATTGGGATACAACAATGAATGAAGAGTATCAGTTCTTTAATGGAAAAACAATACTTGGGATCTTGTACCTCTTCTAAAAGGAAGAAACTTGTCAAATGTAAATGAGTCTACAAAACCAAGTATGCATAAGAAGGAAGTGTTGGAAGACACAAGGATCAGTTTTAGCTGCCAAAGGATTTTGTCAAGCTGAAGGAATTAACTATAATGAATACTTTGCTCCTGATTCCATCCACCTTTGTTCTTGCCCTTGCCTTCTCACATAAATGGGAGGTCCATCGATGGATGTTAAATCATTTCTACAGAGAGATTTGCAAGAAGAAATCTACATGGAAAACCTTCTTGGCTATGTCCATAATGACTCTAGCCTTGTTTGGTCACCTTAAGAAATCTCTTTATGGTCTTAAGCAACCCCCGAGCTTGGTATGCCAAAATGACAACTTTCTTATTGACATCGATTCTAGATGCCATTCTAATCCTAATGTCTATACCAAGAAAGTAGGAAGCCATCACACCTCTTGTCCTTTATGTTGATGATGTTATTCTTACCGGTAGTGCTCAACCAGTAAATCATGTGAAAACCAGCCTGAAGAAATTTGAAATGACAGACTTAGGTTTTTTTGCACTATTTCCTTTCGCCTCCAAGTTTTGCAAACCAATGAAGGCATTTTCCTTTCCTTCAAATTTGGCACTCCTAGACCTTCTTTTCAGTTGCCACATGGACGAGATTGTAAAACTAACCGCCCCTTCCAAATTGGAGTCAATCTTACTACCACTTGTACTTCTCTCAAATTGATGCCACCTTGTACCACCTCAGCTAGTTGGTAGCCTCTTATACTTGACTCCATACCCATCCCGATCTTTCCTTTGTTGTTGGTTTTGTTGCCTCATATGCAAAGATCTCATGAAAGCCATTGGAAAACAACTAAAAGGATACTCCACTATGTCCGTGGTGGGTACAATTCAATTCAAGATACATTATAGTTCGTGGGGACTCCTTTATTGGTTGGAGCCCACTAATTCGTGACATTGGGCCTACTAACTCGATGATCTAAGTCTACTGCAGCATAAGCCAAATTTCTGGTTCAGACTCCCACACTTGGGCCCTGTGAAGAAAAGCATGCTATTGCACTTCTTTTCCTGATAAACAGTATTGAGTAGCGAGCAATGTCGTAGCTTCCTGTGGCTTCATGCATCCTTCAGAGTTTGATTTGAGCAGCTTAACTTCACGACTCTTTGGTGTGACAATCGAGTGCCATCAAGCTCACAAAGACCCAGTTCAACATCAACGCAATGCTAACATCGAGCTACACATGCACTTCATCATAAAGCCTATTCATGATCAATTTATCAAGTACTTTGCCCTACAAAAGATCAAGCTGCAAACATTTTCAATAGAAAGTCTCTATGGGTTTAAGTTTTGCAAACTTTGATATATGTTAGGAGTTTATGAAGTTGTCATTAAGGGGGCTAGGGCTCTAATGCCTCCTTTCCTTCTCCCATTGTGTCACTATTCTAAATCCTTCAACCCTATCCCAACTTGTTCTTAAGTGGGGATGTTAAGATATTTAAACACTTAGAATTAATAAAGATCTACTTGGTCTAATGTGCCGCCAGGTAAAAGTGTGTTTCTTTAGTATGCATTAGTATGCATTTGTAATTAGGGAAATTCGGACAAATGATATGTTCCCACATAGAGTGATCTCGACGGCTCATATATACCTCGGAATCTTTTACACCATTGACCTGCGGGTTTAGCACCCCATTAGTCCATGATCTCTATTTAAAGAGCATGGAGTGGTCATTTGCCGATGATTTTGATCAGAGAAACCTCCTTGTAAAATCCTCTTTGTAACTTTTCTTGTATTAATAAACTTCTCCAAGTGGCCACGTTGGTTGGGGACGCGATGCTCTGTGAGTTTTACCACTTCAAAACATCAGTGTTTTGATCCTTGATTTGGTTGTGTGAGTGGTTATCAAAGATGTTCGTCCTTCCTCTTGAATAACTGTTGTCGAAGAAGATTCCTACCTTAACACAATAATAAGACATTAATAATTGAAATCATAAAATCAGATAAAATATGATATATATATATATATAGAATACATTTTAATTAAATCAATTTAAAAACATTTATAAAAAACTAAAAAATACCCATGTAGTTGTAGCTATTTAAATCATGGATAAACATGAACCTAAAATAACTTCACAAAACCTAATTTTATCTTTCTATCTTTCAAATAAAAATATAAACATGCATTAGATTCCATACCTTAACACATTTAATTGAAATCATAAAATCTAATAAAATATGATATACATGGACTACATTTTAATCAAATCATTTAAAAACATGAATCTAAAATAACCTAACAAAACCTAATTTTATCTTTCTACTTTTCAAATAAAAAGATCAACAATCCTACCTTAACAAATTAATAATTGAAATCATAAAAACAAATAAAATAAAAAAAAAAAAAAAAAAAAAAAAAAAAAAAAAAAAAAAAAAAACATGAATATAAAATAAGTTAACAAAATTACCTATGTAGTTGTAGCTATTTAAATCATCCATAAACATGAACCTAAAATAAGTTAACAAAACCCAAAATCACTGAACAAAATTACCCATGTATGTAGTTGTAGCTATTTAAATTTATGATGACTTATCTCAACATTTATACATGTAACTTTAGATATTTAAAATTTATTACCACATATTCTAAAAATTTTCAATAAACCCATTGTTATAATTTCAGAAAACATGTCCCTAAAAATATTTTAATCAATTTTAAATATTTTATTTATTAAAAAAAAAAAAAAAAAAAAAAAAACATTTTAATATTTTTATTACTTCTATACATTTAATTTTGACATTTAATATTTTTAAAATTTTCAATAAACAATAAATTTTAATATTTTTATTACTTATACACATAATTTGACATTTAAATTTATATTACACATTTTAAATTTTTAACATAATTTTCTAAAAATGTCACTTAGAAAATAATTTTACACCCAACATTTTATTTTCTTATAATAATACACTTTGTTTACATTTTAATACTTTTTATTTTTATTTTCAATTTTATAAATAAATTCTCTATTATTTTATTTTCAATTTTATAAATAAATTTCTCTATTATTTTATTTTCTAGACTGTCTATTTATCTTGTTTAATTTAATTTTATGAAACCACATCCTATCAATGCTTGGCAGTATCCATCTTAGGGCCGTCGCACTTAAATAATTAGATTTTCACGCCGATGTGCTCGCTCGTACAAAGGTGGCATGCCTGTCATTAAACGTCGATGTGCTCGCCCGTACAAAGGTGGGATGCCTGTCATTAATTACTGCATTAAATTTCCACGAAAGGTGGCGTGCTCGCTCGTGCAAAGGTGGCAAACTCAAACCCACAAAACGAAAAACTCACCATGAGTCCCAATTATTTATTCCAGTGATCCTGGCAATGGGACATGAGCCCCAATTATTTCCTAAGGTTTGAGAACAGGTATGAAGTTGGAGCAAGCCGATGTGGTGCTTGGCAATGCTTTATGTCCGGTTTGGGTCTTCGTTTTCATGAATATTGAATAGGAACAGGAGCAATAGGAACAGAAACAGCCCAGGCTCGACAGATAGAAATTGAATGGCTATTCAACATTTCGAGAATTCTATGCAAATGGTTGTTCATAAAATTGAATGGCGACTGAAGATTTCGAGAATTCTATGCAAATGGGTGTTCATGGACGTACACTGAATGAAATTTTAAAATCTTTTCTTTCAGGTAAGTAGAATTATTTCGGAAACTACCTGGTATTAAATTTTTTTGTTGTTGAAATTATTTCGAAACTACCTGGTATTGAATTCTTTAAGTTGTTGAAGTGGGAATGATTCTATTTCAAAGAATCGATATATATGGGAACTGAAGTGTTTTAATTGTATTTCTGTATTTCTTGAAATTGTTTGCAGTACTATCTGTACATTTTTGCAAACATTAATTTATGCAGGTGACTACGTAGAAGAAGAAACTTGAGATAAAACATATGGCGCTGGGTTTTAGCACGCTCCATCTGGATGTAGTGCGGTCTCAAATCGCTTCATTGTAAGTGTTACTGCGGTCTCAAATCGCTTCTATGATTCCTTTTTCATTTTCATGGAAGATTAGGTTAAAGCAGTAGGTATTCGAGAATAGTTTCGCAGGATAATCCCTTGTAAGGGCATGCCCCATAGCATAACATCAATTACTATATTTAGTATGTGAAGTTTTCTGACACTAAACAAGTCGATCCATTGTGTCTGAGTCATTAATCTCTTTCCTTTAAAAGAAAGAAAAAGGAAAAGCAAAGAAAGGCAATGGGTATAAATGGTGTTTAAAGCGTGTAGGTAGATGAATATATAACCTTCCATGCTTGTGTTTTTCTCATTTAGATTCCTTTATTGCTTATTTATACTTACCAGTTAAATTAGGTAATCATGTTTCCATGAAAAAACTATATAGTGTTATGGTGTCGAGAGTTAAGAAAGAGGCTATATTCCAAAAGCGATTTTTGTTTTAAGTACAACTAAACTCTTCTAAAATGTTTTCAACTAGATTAAGTCCAAAACTGTACCTAAGACAACATCTTATAAATAACCTGGTTACACTTAAATATGGTAAACAACAAAAATATTTATAAAATGATATTATTAATTAATTCTTTACAAAATAATGATAATTTTAAATTAATTATAGTGTCAGGTTCATCTTTAGCCGAGTAGAATACACATCGTGGTAGTCTAGTAGAATACACATCGTGGTTCGTATGCGCATGCAGAAGGTAAATAGATTTTCTCGCTGATCCTCCCATCTTAATTATCGTCCAAAGGTGGCGTGGGTGGCATCAATCCAAGCATCAATTCAAGCCATAATGGCATATTAATGGAATAAATTCTAAGTGGTGTTCCTTCCCTTCACCGACTTAAAACAGAATTGATCAACATCACCATTGCCTCTCTACAATCTTCAAGCAATGAAATGAAAGGCATTCATTTACAAAATTTATGCATGCCTTCACAAAATGTAGTTTTCCTTTGTAGAGGGCCTTTAGTATTGATGTTCAATGCGAGTCCTAACATTCATTCTATTTTTAATTCAATCGTATTTAAAACAGAATGTAATGGAAGGGTTTATTTATAGGAGAAGGCATGAAGTTTTGGGGGCGGTGTGCCCCTTGAATATGACAGTGTTTTAATTGGGGTTTCAGTTTTCATTTTCATGGGTATTGAGGCGGAGCATGGGAAACATGTAAGGAAATTGAGGGCAAAAATAGGCCTAGCTTGGCAGATAGAAATTGAAAATCTTATTTTCCTGTTCCGGGTAATTGGGAATTATTTCATAAACTTTTTGCTTCGAGTCTTTTAATTCAAATGGTCAAGTGTGGTGTTTTTGCTTCACTACGAGTGCACAAGGACTGCACTCAACATTTCTTTATTTGTGCTTTATCGTTTCTCTCTCAGTGGTTGTGCATTCTTGGTCAAATGCTTCAATATGGGTTCAAGGTCGTTAACACTCTTTTTCACAACCCCTGTGCTAGACCCAATTGAACGCTTAATTTATCTGTTTTATCTCTTCATCATAGTTTATGTGATTCTAGTCTTAAACCATGGCGCTTTCCACGCAGTGAAATAGTTGTTGCCTTTAGAAGGTTGTGCACTGATATACGCTGATCGCTCAGATTTGTGAGAGAGAGCGTTTAGATCTTCAGATCTATATCTTGAATGCCCAAAAAACAGAGACCCAAGTTGCCAGAGGTTCCTCAAAAAAATAGAATTGGGTAACAGAGAGGAGATAGATCCCTTTACGCCCCTGGGAGGCAGGATCGCTAGTTGGGCTATCCTAGACAGTCGAGAGGGGATTGGGCCGGTTTGCAGCGAGACTGGCGGCTCTCCCTTCGGCATGCGGCGAATCTTTCTTCAGCGGACGGTTCTTCCAGTAAGCTGTGTCCTCCTCTCTGGCTTCGTGGCCTTCTCTCTGGCTCTGCAGATTCTTCTGCACCCAAGCAGATCCTCAGCAATTATCTCACCCTCAACAACATTTCTCTTCTCAACGTAGAGTTCTCTCTCTGTCGATCCAACTACTCAACGAGACTCTGGCTCTAATACCAGATTGAAAGCAAAGAAGCGGAATGGTTACAAATTCAGATGTATACAGACAAACATACATGAAATACCAAATACTGGAGTGCTAGATCTCTGTGAACTTCGTTGTTTATTGATTCACCAAATAGGTATTTATATACACAGTTTCTAAGCGCTGGAGAAATCTTGCCAAGCATTGACACATAACTGTCACAAAACTTCTAGAGAAGACTTGTCACGAAAGTTTTGGTTAAGACTTATCTAGAATACTAACCTATTACATTCATTACTTGTTATTTTCGGGAGTGATTGTCTTTTAACAATGTTTGCTCTCTCTCATTCCTGGTATGTGCCTAATCTGTCTGTAGTCCTCGTTGTTAAATGTCTATTTATTTTTCTCTATTAATGTCTTATTTTTAGTTTCCATTAGGGAGAGGTTTTTATTAATGTCTTATTTTTAGTTTTCATTAGGAAGAGGTTTTTACTGATTTCCTGGTTTCCTTTTCCGATTTTTTTGGTTTTTATCTAA
>SNQJ01S0201232.1:16894-30492 GCA_010110895.2 Picea sitchensis | reverse complement strand
AAGGTTATAATGATCAAATATGACACATACCATGATACCTCGAACCAATTACCTCATGGAGCAAGAGCCCTCTCCGATGCAAGCCCATGCCGGTAGTGATGGAGGCTGGTACTGCTGACAGGACAAGTCTGGATGAGAAGAAGAAAGATGGGCCCTCCAGGGCCATGCTCAAGTCACTCCTTCTCTCGGTATTCCATGTCTAGGACCATGTGGGCCTCGAGACATGATCTCCTAGTTATCCCTAGATATCGGGGATAACACCCATAACACTGCTAGAATCCTTAATTCTCAGTCATCTCGACTCACATTACATACCTTAGTCAATGCATGCTCTAATATCTTGTTGAATGCTTCCACTATTCCATTCACCTGAAAGTGATATGACGACTTTGGGTATACATCAAATTTAAGTTATAGAACTTCTACTATGCGTTCTCCTTCAGTTTATGGTATTTGTAAATTTCTCGGATCCTCATCCTCCTAGTCTTCTCCAACGACATTATAAAATTCCAAAACTTATCAAAATGTCCCAGGCAATCTATGCATGATACATATAGGTACTAGTTCTATTGAGTCTTCTGATGCAAAGATATTTTCCTTGATAACCTGCATAGTTATGTCTATTGAAGTGAAGTCATCTTCAAAACTAAAAGTAACCTTGAAGTTATGAGTTAACTCTTACCAATCTGTTGTCTCTCTGTGCACTTCCATCTCTAAGTACCAGTTCTTCGGAATTGTATCCAGAGTGTGTATAAACAAGTGCATCCAGTCTTTCTTCGATATCGATCTCCATGTGGAAATGCGATGTGTAACATTCTCTATAGGATAACTGTTATAGTAAGATTTTCCTCACCCCATGCAATCTTTCACAGAGGGCCTTTTTCCATTTCCCTATGCAGACTTTTCATCCCTTTTTACAAATCCTAGAGATAAAAATAATTTTTTTCCACATATATGCACCTTGCCTACTATACAACATGCATATATGCAGGTTTCACCACTACAACCCGCGTACATCGGGAAATGTGCCCAAAAATGAAAAATGGTGTCAGGTTTCCATGTCATGACAAGAGATCAATAATCCTTGGCCTTCCATATACTGGAAACGTTCTGAATCGACCCTTCAATTCCACTTGAACACTATAAATAGGCCAATTCCGAGCTATGGAAAAGAGGAGAAAGAATTCAACTTTGAGAGAAAAGTTACTCTGGAGGAATTATTCACTTCACATTGTGTCTGCATCCCTTTATCCTTTAAGTTTGAACACAATGTTCAACACCCAAGATCTTCCCTTATTGAGTGAGAACTCCATTGTCTTTGTTACATGAGCTTGCCTTTGGTGGAGGATTGAAGTGGTGGAGGCCCATCTGGAAGGAACTTAGTTTCTCGGTTATGAACCATGCTGACACAGAAGTCTGTAACTTATTCACTTCTATTGATCATATCTTAATAGAAATACTCTTTTCTCGTCCAATTTATATCTTGCAAATATTTGAATTAATATTCCATGGGTGTATTTTTTATGTATGTTAACGTATTATGCTATTGAATGTGCTAACATCATATATTATCACCATATGCTTGCTTTTCTTGGTTGTTGAGGACTAGTTGCAGGTATATTGCTTTGGGTCAAGTGCCCAATGGTGGACTTCATCGAATTTCTGGACGAGGTAGGCCTTTTATCTTGTCTTGCTAGCATATTTGTTTATATAGAATACTTGAGAATAGAGTTGATTTCTGAAGTCATTTCCGTCTATTGTGGTTTTCCCCTAACCATAGAGAGATTTTCCTCATAACAGAATTGGCGATCATACTGGGGATTGAATCTTCTTTCTTAGGGTTTGGACTGTTTTTCTCCTTAGATTGCTCTCATTCATATTTAGTTTCTTGTCATATCGTTGCTTGGCAACCTTTGTTCACTCTAAGTCTGAGTCTTTCAAACTTCTCCGTAGCCTAGCTGTGTTTTTGACACATATACGTGGGTTTTTTTCTTGACAGTCGCGTATATACGTGTGATTTCCTTCTGCAATATACGTACATATATGCTTTTCCCTTGAATAGTTGCGTACACCAACCTCTTTTGGCTTGTTTTTTGGGTTTGGTGGTTGATGGGTAGGTTTTGATGATTGTTGAGTCTTCTTGGGTCTCTGTAGTGACTGTTAAGTGTCTGTGGGATGGCAGGAAACCTGTCTTTGGTTGAACTTTTGGGTGGTGCCTTTCTCAACATCTTTTCATTTTGACTGATCTTGTACATTGGGATGGGTGTTTTTCTTCTTGGTATCCTACTTGAGTTGTCTCTTTCTATACACTTTAGTCTTTATATATCAAGTTGTTGTTCAGTCCATGCATTTTCAGTTTTCTTATATTGAAAATACAAAAATATTAGGCATTTTGCATTGATTGGAATTTTGATCTTTTGAGTCTGTCATTTATCTTAGTGCATGTAAAGAAAGATTGCATTTTTATTCTGAATTGCAAAATTGAATTGAAAATTTCATTTTTAAGAAGCATATAATTCATTGAAAATTGAAGTTAGGACTTTGCATTGTATTCATATTTACTTTACTTGTTGAGTCATAACATTACCAGTTTCATGACCACACCTTTTGAGTAAGCACGACCATTAAAATTAACTCTATAATTTAAAATTGATTAGTAACGATTTTATTTTCTAGGGTGCACAAACTAGCTTAGGATTTAGTGCCTTGGAATAAGATTTTGTGAGTAAACTTCTCCAAGGCTATTAAATCAACATATGTTTCTGATTAAGGGAGTGGATAAATCCATTATATAATCGGTAAGATCAGGAGGCTCTTATTGCACCAAAATTAATCACGAGGTCACACGAGGTCGGTTGAAGGGATATCCCCCGGATACCTTCTTAGCATCAGAGATATTTATGGGGATCTTTCTCATGTTATTGATGTATGTTTGATCAGAACAGGGTCCTTCTCAGGTTACCAAAAAAAGGTACTGATTAGTCTAGAGCATTTCCATTTTCATCTCCTCCGAAGAGAATAAGTCTCACCCAAAGCGTTGTTGAGAAAAATAGATTAGGAAGGGTAAGGAAAATACTTAGGAGGATTCACAGAACCTTCAGGATTCATCCTGATCTTGCGTAAGACATATAACTATCAAACGTATCAGAACCTCATGTGTGCAAGAATCAAACCTACTGATGTTGTAGAAAATCATTTAAAGATAGAAGCCTCATGAGGAACTTATAACCCATAAAGAAGTATGTAATGCATGAGTAAAACACAAGAAGACACAACATATTTTGAAATTTTAGATCCTTCCTTATATTATCTTCGGAATATTTCTTCAATTACAAGCTCAGAACCATACAATAGTGCATTATTACAGACTCTTGTCTCTGGACTCATGTCACAGAGCTCTACTCTCAAAAGGGTTACATATTACATTACAGACTCAAAACTTTACTTGACTCAACTAAAAACAACCATGTAGAGAGGGGAAGATCAGATTGAAAATAATCATAATTTGATCGAACAATAACAACAACTGAATGACTCAACAACAAACCCCTTTACAATTTATGTTCATCCCTATATAAAATCTAGGTTTTTTCTTTTGTCTTGGCTTTCACACTTTCTTGTTCTGTTGCAACCAAATTTTCTTAGCTAGCGTTGCATTGTCCTTTTCGCAACTTATTTATGTTGCTCTTTCTTTCTTTGTTTTCCATCTTCTTCTGAAGCTTGTGCAACTCGTACTAGGAAAAAACTTGTGCAATTCCTTATCCCAAAAACAAAGGGCTTAACAAGATCTAACCACAACCCTTGACTCACCCTCAAGTCAAGTGTTGAGTTCTTTCATAGCTTCCAGGAGAAACTGTTGTTCTCCCTTGTCCTCCTTTTCTTCTTTCTTCTTCTCTTCTATTTGTGATTTATCTTCTTTTGTCTCTTCAAACGAAAGGCCCAAATCTGGGACCGACTCCAAGGCTCACTCCCTCACTCCTTGAAATTTTCCAACTTTATCCTACCACTTCCTGGCAAGGAGTGATGCCTCTGCCACAAACTGTTGGGTCGCCTTTGTACTACACCCCTTTGTCTTGGACGCAACCAACAAGTTCCACTCAGAATATGTTGTTGCATCAACTTGATGCATCTGCATATACACTACCTGAATGACAAGTTGGAATTCACGCAACTCTTTCTTTGCTACAGACTGTGCCTCAAAGAGGGAATTCAATTCATTGTACTCCTATTGGATCTGGTCAAACTTTTGTTGTTGGTCCAATGAATCCATCGTGGTTGCAACTTCTTCATTCAACAATGGGATTTTGGTACGCACATCCTCCAAGACCTAGTTGTGTTTAGCGATGATGCCCATCCAATCGCTGACTTCCCTGAAAATATTCGTGCATTCCCTTGTGTGCTTGTGTATTGTTACTCGGACATTGTTTCCTTCCAGTACTATCTTCTGCATCTAATCATGCAGCTTTTGAGGATGCTTCTCTTCTTCTTGTTGATTCCATCGCAACTACACTTCCAGATGCTTAGTGTGAGTGGCGATTTGTGTCCATTCTTCTTGGAGCATCTCAATCTGATGCTCTGGCTCACCTGCATCACTGGCTTTAGGAAGTTGGGGTGCGACCTTCTGAATCTCCGACCGAGCTTCGATAAGCCTTTCCTGCACTCTTTCTAGTCTGTTCTCAACCTGGATATTTTCATGTGCTTCTTGTGTCCTGCATGCTTGCGCAAGGAGTGCTTCATGCCTTGCATCCTTTGCAGACCTCTCGACCTGTTGGAGCCTCTTCTCTAGTTGATCAGTGGATGCTCTGATCAGTCCAAATAAGTGCACCACTGGCCACTATGCCAGGTCATCGGATGAAGGGGCTACGTCTCTAGGTGCTCGTTTCTGCAGTGGAAGTACATTGGCCATTGAATGCTTCGAGCGAGTCACTACCTCCTCCTCTATTGATGGTCCTGGTGCAATCCTCAACCTTAGCGTTGAGGGAAAGAGTGTCAGAACCTCTATTTTGGATATGTAGAGTTGCATCAACTCTACACATTATTGAGGGTTCTAGAGAACCCACTCCATTTGTTATTGCACAGATTTTGCGCTCTTCCCGGATGTTGATTATGGTTCCTTCTGAACCTCTGGTGTCTCCTTCCCGTTTCTTGCGTCTGCTTCCTGCGTTGTGATTTCTTAGGCACCCTCAAACTTGGTCATTGAGGGGATGTGCTGGGTGTTTTGGGCTTGCAGTTCCTCCACGGTTTGTGTGTCCTTTACCTGCGCAAAAGGCACAATCTTCTAGTCTTGGAGGTCTCGGTTCGGACCAGTCAGTTGTAGGCTCTGCTCTGGTACTTTGGGGTTTGGACCATAAACTTCTGGTCTAGGCTCAGAAAACTCTTGGGTTGTTTCTGGGAGTTTTCTGCTCACTTGCTCCAGTAGATCTAGTTACATCGACTCTGGATATGTGGCTTGGGGTAGACTGGTGGTTTCTGGGGGTGGCAACTGGGGTTGTGGTGATGATGGAGGGTGCTCAGTGATGATGGTGGATGGAAAGGTGTCGGGCTCAGGGTCATATTGAATATGGATGATGGGGGATACTCTGACCATTGAGTGGGTGCAGGGGGTGACCGATGAAATGGGTTGGGGGTTCATAGGTTTGCTTGGTGAGACCCTGGTTCTGAGCTTCTTCGCCACTGGTTCCGTAATGAACACAACACTCATGATCTTGTTGACGTACTCACCTATCAACATAGATTTATCTGGTAGCGGATGGAAGACTGAAAACACTCTTTTCTTACACTCCAATGGTTACATATCATCTTCCTCCTTAGAGTCTGACTATGACGGAGCTTATTTCTTCTGCGGCTCTGAGCCTGCGCTCGGTCCTACCCCTACTTCTTTTCCTTTCTTCTTCAGCAGCTCGGTAGGTAGGATGTAGTGCATCCCCGACTTGTATGGGTTGCGTTTGACTCCCGACCATGACATTACCTCTTTGTTGAAGGCCTCCTCATCCAGGTAGAATGACAACATCCTTGAATGAAAGTCTTTCCTTCTAACATGACTCGACCATACAAACGTATGATGCTAGTTCATGCTGAAGGAAATGTTTCTCATGTTGCAGTTGAGGATTTCCTGCGGAATGCGCAGCCTCTGTGTTGTGTCTATCAGGCGATTATACCACTTAGAAAACATTGTGGTGTTGAACGTTGCATTCTCTGAATTCGTCCTGGACTGCCAGGGCTCGAACATCTTCATCATGTGCCCCTTTTCTACTAGCATCAACGATCTTCCCATGGGTGGTTTCCACTTGAACATCTCGAATTCCATCAACAAACATCTGTAGGTGAAGGTGCCTCTCTTCTCCTGGGATTATTCGCAAGCCACTAGTAGTTCCTCCAGTAGGTAACCACACCAGTTGAATATAGTGCCATTGGTGCAAAATTCTTCTACTGAAAATGCATCTAGTGTGCATTATCCCTTGTAATATGACCTCATAAACTTACTGGCTATGATGTAACAACCATTCATGACTGTCTCTGGTAATATGGGATCAATTTTTGTTGTGCGCGCCCCCACTGAGTGTGGAATATTTCATAGAGGTTGGGATCTCCATTCTTTTTTCCATGCTTACCAGGACCATGGAATCCCTTCGACACGTCCTCACCTTCGAGGGACACTCTAGTAAGATGATGGATGTATTCAGCATGGATTGGGTACTACCTATCCAACCAAAGACTTCGGTTATGCACCCTTCTAATTAGGAATTTGGTGCACCACATAACCTCACCAGTGGTACCGAATACTAGTAGGTCTTTGAGAGTCATGATGGTCGAGTTGAAGAGGTTGATAAATTCCGATCTTGGCATGAACTGCATGCCCCCTAACTCATCTGAAGCCATATCCCAGAAAATATCTATGTTCATATGGGGAAATGATCCATATTTTATTGGCAGAACAAAATGACTACAAATTATTAACAGGTGCTTAACACAAAATAACAGAGATACAGTAAAACCGGTTTTCTATTCAATAAGGAAATAAGTTGAAACTGTAAAATGCAGCGGAAACAAGCTTGCTAGAATGGTGGTGGCTTATCTCTGAGAAGAGATGTGACGATTGCACTCATTCACAAGAAGATCATTGCAATGAGGCTCTGAAGGAATTTTTACAATAAACAGGAATGCCAAAAACCTAAACCTAGGAGATGAAGCGCCAAAAGTCATGTGGGCCCCGTTTGGGTAAGTTAGTACATCAACTTCCTGGAGTCGTAACTTTTGCATACGATCTCTGTTTTAGGCATATGATAGCCTGTTGGAAAGGTATCATCGAGGAGATTCATTTTTGGGTTTTAATAATGACTTTGTTTTATCATTGAGAAGCTCAATCCCGAAAAACCTTCATTTAGACCCTTAAAATGGCCCCAGAAGTTAAAATTGCTAAAAATAGTAAATTGCCAAAATTGTCAGAAAACTATTTTGAGCCATTTGGAAGAGGTGGGTGTCCACCGATATCCACATAGATCAATACTCCCTCCTTAGGAATCAATGGTCTCCATTGCGTTGAGTTCCCCCATCAGATGAGGAAATTTTTGCTGAATTTGGCCCCGAGTGAGCCACTTGCCTTGGTGTAGGAGCTTCCCTGCTTTGTCGACTCGATAAAGATGGATCCTTTGCTGTCGAGTGCCCTTGATCTATATGTCCACAATCTGATCACTGGATTCTTGTTGTATGCAGTCGGGGTTGAGATCTGTTGGTTTTAGTTGCTATGCTATGTCCGAGGTGTCTAATAATGGTGGGAAATAAAGGCGAAGGAGATCCGCGTTGAACATTGGGTGCAGGCCAAGGAAAGGAGGAATGTTGAGCTCAAAATAATTATCCCCCATGGCCTTGGTGATGGTGTACGACCCATAATGGAGTGGGCGAAGCTTCTAATGGGGTCTTGTAAGGCATTCTTTCTACAAGTGAAACCAAACTTTGTTGCCCACTTGAAACTCATGTGGCACCCGATGTTGATCATGGCACTACTTGTACTTTTCATTGGACTTCTGTAGGATATCCTGAACCTGTTGGTGGATGTGTTGGATCCTCTTAATGAATTGAGTGGTTTTTTCAGCTTCAGTTGGAGCAGGAGATGAGTTGGTCGAGGTGACCACAAGGGGAAGTGCAACATCTATGGGACCCAATGGTTGGAATCCCAACCCCACCTGAAAGGGGTTGTGGTCAGTTGAGCTATGAAGGGCTTAGTTGTAGCTATGTTGGACATAGGGAAGGCTCTCATCCCATGTGCAAGGGTGCTTTGAATTATACATGCAAAGGATATGCGCAATCATTCAATTGATGACCTTGGTTTGGCCATCTGTCTGGGGGTGGAAGGTCGTGGATTTGGTGAGCTTGGTGTCTAGCAGTGACCAGAGGCTTGACCAGAATGTGCTGAGAAATCAATTGTCCCAATATGATACAATGGTTTGTGGGATTCCAAAATGTACCCAGACTCGTTCAAAGAAGAGCTTGGCAGTTGCCTCTGTTGTGATGTTCTTATTGCAAGAAACCAAAATCGCCATCTTAGAAAAGTGATCAACAACCACAAAAAAACAGTCATTTCCCCACTTAGTGGATGGGAGACCCGACATGTAGTCCATTGAGATGGATTCCCATGGCCTGTCAGGAGTAGGAATATGGATGTACAGGCTCTGTTTCTTAGTGTTTGGTTTGGCAATAGCATAGGTAGTGTAGGACCTGATATACTTGCCAACCTCCTGTCGAAGTTTCATCTAGTAGAAATGTTTTTGTAGCATTGTCACTGTCTTTTCGACGACAAAGTGTCCTTCCATCCGACTATAGTGGGCTTCCAAGATCAGTTTCACTCGCTCACTTTATGGAACACAGATATGGCCGAGATGACACAACAACCCATCCTGAAGATGGAAATTATCAAAAACTACGTTTGCACCCAACATTTGATAGGTGGTGGCGAAGTTCAGTTCTATCTCATAGAGTTGGGTCCATTCAGAGGTCTCATGGCTATAGGAGTCGAGTATCATGGTGAGTGCCACGACTAGTGGTCTGCTGAGGCAATCGACGACGCAATTGGTGCTTCCTATTTTATAATTGATGTTGAGGTGGAATTGTTGCAAGTATGTGGACCACTTTTGATGGTGATCATTCTACAATTTTCCTTGTGTCTGCATGAATTGCAATGGCTTATGTTCAGTGTGGATGATTGTCTTCTTCCCAAGAATGTAATGTCTCCACTAGCGGCAAGCTTGCAAAATGGAGTACATTTCTTTGTCATAAGTAGGGTACTTACGGACAACATCTGGTAGTGCCTCACTATGATAGGCCACGGGGTGGTCGTGCTAAGTGAGAACGACGCCCACTGCGTAGTCAGAAGCATTTGTATCGATCTCAAAGGGATTTTGTAGGTCTGGTAGTGAAAGTACTGGGGCTAAGCACAAGCACTGCTTCAAATCATCGAACACTTGTTGTTGGGACCAGCCCCACACAAAGTTTTCCTTACCACCACCCCTGTTTATTTGGCTAAGGGCCCATGCAATATGGGAGAATCCCAACACAAACTTGTGGTAGAAATTGGCAAGGCCCAAGAAGCTCTGAAGCTCAGTGAGTGTGGTTGGGGTTGGCCAGTCATGGATCACTTGGATCTTGGTTGGATCCACATGTACGCCATGTTGATCAATTATGTAGCTCAGGTAATGGAGCTTGTCCATGCCAAATGATCATTTTTCCAAGTTTCCATATAGCTTGTGCTGCCATGGGGTGTGAAAAACCTGTTGAATATGTTGCAAATGTTCAACTCAAGTCTTGCTATAAATGATAATGTCATCTAGATACACCACTACAAAATCATTGGTGAATGGTCGCATGGTATCCTCCATCATCCTCATGAAAGTGGTTGGATAATTTTTCAAACCAAAGGGCATGACCAACCATTCAAAAAGGTCTTCCTTTGACTTGAAGGCAATTTTCCATACATATGTTTGTTTTATCGAGACCTGGTGGTAGCCAGAATTTAGATCAATATTACTGAAGTATTTGTCCCCCTTGATTTGATCAAGGAGGTCGTTGATTTGGGGAATTAGTTACTGGTTTCTGACTGTGATTTTATTCAGAGCCCGATAATCAATGCAGAGTTGTCAAGTTTCATATTTCTTCTGTACCAGCACGATTGGGCTCCTGCAAGGTGATGAGATGGGATGGATGTGCCCCTTCTGGATTAGTTCTTGGATATGTCACTTGATATCCTCATTCTCTAACAAAAAGTGATGATATACTGGCCCATTGGACAACGGTGTGTCGGGGATCACATCGATGGGGTGCTTGACCTGGAAGTGTAGAGGTACCCCGGTAGGTGAGGAGAAGATATCTAAGTATTATTCCATGACCTTATCTACTCGCTTCTGTTGTGTGGAGAGGTCGCCTACAAATACCTTATATGTGGTTGTGATCTTTCACTTATTCTGAGAGAGAATCATGAAGAAGACAAACTTCCCCATCTGAGATATGACCTTCCTGCATTGCTTAGCAGAGATCAAGAAAATAACACTAGGTGGGACTACCTCGGGTATCCTATACAATTTCCTGTTCAAAGTAATAATAAAACTATGAGGCCTAGAATCATATACAACATGACGTTTCCATAAATAAGGTTGGCCCAAAAGAACATCACAAACTTCGAGAGGAGCAACATCACACAATACCTCATCTTTGAAGGGCTTGATGTCGTACGACAGTCGACACTGTTGGCTGGTGTTGCGTATCAATATTGACACTTCTATTACCCTATATTATCTATGTCTAAGTCAATTTTACCTATGATATGTGTATCTAATTGATTGTTTCATCCATAAATGCAATTAATGACCTTGATCATGTGCATAGAGAGGTAACTTATGATTAAGGCATGATGTGTTTAGTTTTCTTGAGTTAATTCGATTAAAATGGTTGATTTTGTATGATCCTAATCACTTTGACTCTTAAGCAGCATGATACGGTACCTAGTCTATTTCGGTACCAATGCTCCACATATTCTGGTACCAGCCTGTGTTAATCCGGTACTAGAAGTAATTCAAAATTTTGGAAAGATTCTGGAGGAAAATCGGGTACATGGGTTTTTTCCACAATGATGTTTTCATGTGGAAATGTGTGTCATAATTCACCCATCTCGCACGTGTGGACCTCCAGCTCAGGGGGAATGATTCTTCCAAAGTTATCAAAAAAACTCAAACTGCCAACTTGCGCCTCAATTTCTGTGCATATGGTATCAGATCTAGAAATTCTAATACATGGGTTTTGTCCATAATATGAAAAATTGAGTAAAGTGTGGGCCATTTTTCAAAATTGGAATTGGTTTGGGAGATATGGATGGGGGACTAACTCGAATCTGCCCAAATTGCTAAAAAACATAGATTTTTGGGATTGAAATATGGTTTCAATTAGTTATTAGGTCACACCACTCTTTTATTTATTGCTTGATCTCATCATCAAAGCAGTTGGTCCTTCATACTTCGGTATGCATTAAAATTTATCTTTTAAACCTGAGCATGGATATATTTCTAACCTTGTTATGCACATGGCTTCACTAGAAGTATTCCTATACTCGAAGGACATTTTATTTTGTTCAATTAGATTAGGATAGGTAAATAAATAAATAAATATTTCACATAAGTACAATGCAACCTATCTTTCATACTTTTCATAAATGGGAATGTCAAAAGATAATAAAACAATTAGTTTAAGATCTTTTGTTCCTATAGTAGATTTCTTTTTAAAAGTTATGATGATTTTGTTTGGAATCTTTTGAGAAGGGAATCTCTTCATCCTCCGAATGCACACATAATACTAGAAGGGTTTCAAAAGCAGAAAAGGCATCCTTGTCAATGGAAGATAACACTTAAGGGAGTGCTTCATGACCTATTTCTTCAAAATTCTTCTTTTTCCTTAAAGTTGTTAAAAATGATGCATTCATGCTTTATATTTACCTATCTATTTTAAGACTGCTATTTCACAAGAATGATCGATTAAGTGATATTTTAATAGCAGTTGAAACTGAATGTTAAGTCCAAACTATTTTATTCATAGCTAATAATTCAACTTTTGACATTTTTCCCTAAATTTTTTGTTTTTAAGCATGAATAAAAATCTAGTTTTAATTAGTTCTATTGGTTTGTTTTTAGCAGATGTTCGCAACTCTCTAACTAGACATTTTTTTAGCATATCACATTGTTTGCATGAGGCCATACAAAACCTTAAGCATGGGGGAGTGGTTGCTGAAAACTTCATATTATTTTGCAACTTCTGTCAGCGAGACCAAATCAACATGTTCAGTGCTAGGATTTGATAATCATTTCTAGAATTTTGGTACCATTCTATTCTGGTACTGCAAACAATTTTTAAACTTTGCATTCATCCGATACTGTGGGAGGAGGTCTGCACTATTCTGGTACTGAACCACAACTCTGCACTATTCTGGTACTACTGGTCATTTATGTGCTCATCCGATACCAAAGGAGAAAGTCTGCGTTCATACGGTACTGAACAACATTCATGTGCTCATCCAGTATTGTGCTCATCTGGTACTGATGGTTGCCTGTGTGATCATCTGGTTCCAAAGGAGGAGGTCTGCACTATTCCGGTACTGAACCACAACTCTGCATTATTCTGGTACTGAAGCACAACCCTGCGTCCATCCGATACTCAGGTGATCCGGTATTGGTAATGAGGTGTTGGTAGACATTATCCTATACTCAAATTTTTTGTTGCTCGATTTAAATGCTTCAATTAATAGGACGTATAAACTCAACATTTTTCATTTTACTAAAAGAAATTAACTAATTATGCAATAAACATATGGTTACTCTCAATTATTGCACGCTCCCTACCATGAAATTTTGCAAGCCCTCGTATACATCTTCTCATATATTATCATTGAATTCCTTGGTGAAGTGGTTGTCATCATGAATGAGAAAAAATCATCCATCATGTCACTCTGTTCCAATACTATCTTTTCCGGTACTGCAGAAACCTACTCCATTAATTATCTGGTACTGATGCCAAAGTGATATGATCTTTGTCATGTGCTTAACATTGTTTTCACTTCAGGTAATTAGAGGTATGGACTAATATCTTCATGTTCTTTCTATCAAGGATCATTTAAGTATTGCGTTGAATTTTTTTTACTCTCATGTACATATTCCTCCTACATTTATACACTCAACCCTAAATGAATCATCCTTGCTATCCTTTAAGAAGATATTTTCACATTTACCTCTATATGATAATGGGTGCACTTGTCTATTACCTCATCATTTTGAAGAAGTGATTGCTAATTGAAATATCCATTGAAAAGTGGTGACACCATTATGTCTAATACTAACCTAGTTGATTCAAACAAGTTTTTATCCAAGTTTATCTTTACAAGTTTTTCTTGGGAAGTATTGATGAAAACCTCATGTGGTGGACTGCCCTTGCAAAACCGCAATGAATTTTCATGAGAACCCTAATAGGATTAACTAGAGGGACCTCTTAATCATTATCTGAGATATTCCATTATACATTGAATAGCTGATATTTAAGTTGAATGTGGATGATGTCACCCTTGGGAT
>SNQJ01S0201232.1:1769-16884 GCA_010110895.2 Picea sitchensis | reverse complement strand
TAATTATGTGCCTAATAACTCTAAAACACTCTCGTACCACCTGCCTTCCTTATACTCTAAAACTGTCAATGAGCAGTATACATAATTCTAAATATTTTGAGTAATATAATAAAAAGGAAGTATCAGGAAGTACAAGTAAACCCACCAGGGTACTGAAAAGGCATGTTGGCAGCAAGGCCATGCTTGTATGGTACTAAGGTAAACCCGTCGGGGTACTTAACATGCCTGCTGGCAGCGAGGCTATGCCAGGTAAAGGGAGTTGAAAAACATAAAGTGGCACACTTAAAACTGAACATAAACCCTTGGGTATCATTATGAAGCAATCATTTTCAAATCAAGGCTAGGAGATGACCTTTATGTCTCTTGGATGATGTTCTTAAGAACCTTCAAGTATCCACTTTAGAGTTCTATCTTTAAAATAAATAGGTTTGCATGAGAAGTGGGATCCTCATTATATGTAATTCACCTTACCTAAACAAGAAGAGCTTCATCTCTACAAACTTGGATAAGAAACAAGTTAATCATCTTGGGATGTATTCTTTTATGTGTTCCTCTCTTCAAATGATATCTAAACTATGTTTATATCACTTTTGTTTTAAAGGTAATCTAGCCAGGGGGGCCTATTAGTCAAAGTCATTATGAAAACTCTTGGCCACTATCCTATAATCATATTAGATCCACATCCATCCCTTTCTCCTAACATTGATTGAAAACAGATTGGATAAGAATTAACTTCAGGGAATGCTTGATCGAGTGAGGAGTATCATCAATTGTGAAACTTTGAAGATCATTGTTGTATGAGGACATGCAATGACTTAAGCATGGGGGAATGTTGAGTATTGGTTTTTTATATGATTTTCTTGATTGAACTATACTCATTAGACATAGGAACCTATCTGTTATTGGCATATATAGTGCATCAACTCTTTTGATTACGAATCTTGGTTGATAATTTATGGAGATCACTTCCTTGGCGGAGCCATCCAATGGTGTAGGGTTGTGGGTGTGGTGTTGTCAGCAGGGCCAACTGTTTGATGACCTCTTCTGAGATGAGGTTCTTCTGGCTACCATTATCCATGATGAAGTGCAATGGGGTGCCTTTTACCCACATCTGTGAATGGAAGAGGCCTTCTCCTTCTTCTGGCTCGTCTGATTCACCAAGCTAGAGCTTAGTGTAGAAACGGTGGCACTCAGTTCCACATCAATGATCTGTCATCCCCTTTTTGGTTCTCACTCATATTCTGAACCCACATATGATTCAGAGGCTTTCACTTCGGCCACCAGCGACTGCTTTGAGCAGTAGTCAACATTTTTATGCCAAGGGCTATTATGGAAGTCGCACCACTTCCCGATATCTTTCTCTGTCTTTCCGGTGTCCTTCTTTGCTTATGGCTTGGGCTAGTTGTATCTATGCAGAGCACTGTGATACTTGAGCACCAGATGTCGCTCTGAATCTTTGATACCCAGATTGGTGCGCAAGGTATGAAAGATATTCATGAAATCTGGCACTGCTTGGTCTCTTTCTTGCCGTAGCGTGGTCCATTTGGTATACAAGTCATCATAAATTTTGACAGGGTCGTATTGTTCCTTAATTTAATCCTTGAAGGAATCCCAGGTGGTCGTGACTGTAAATAGTGAGGGTTCCTCTGTTTCCTTTTTCTCACAGAAAGTTTCCCACCAATCTTTGACGTGGGGAACGACTTTCTATTCGAAAAGTTATGGACAGAAAAATACCCTTCTAGTAGATTCAACCACTTGTCTATAGAATATTCATCTATCTGACCTTCAAATATAGGAATATCGAATTTTATTTGTACCTTGAAGCGAGTGGTGCCTCCGCTCGAAGAAGATGTGTCGCTTGTTGGTAGCCATCAAAGGATTTGTGCGAAACTATCCATCTTCTCGTTCCTTTGTTGTATGAGGGATTCCTCAATCAACAGTTTGAAAGGATCTCATGTCCCATAATCTTTATTTTCTCCTTCCATGAGAGGTCACTTGGGTGTGTGAGATCTTTTTTCCTCAAGAGACACAAGCTCGAGACCCAACTCTTTGTACTCCGACCTCGTTGGGGACATGCATTAAGACGACAAGGAGGAGACCACTCGGATACCACTGATCTGGATTTTATGAGAAAAAATAAATGACTATAGATTATTAACATGTGCTTAATAAAAAATAACAGAGATATAGTAAAACTAGTTTTCTATTCAATAAGGAAATAAGTTGAAATTGTAAAATGCAGCGGAAACAAGCTTGCTAGATTGGTGGTGGCTTATCTCTGAGAAGAGATGTGACGACTGTGCTCATTCTTAAGAAGATAATTACAATGAGGCTCTAAAGGAATTTTTACAATAAATAGGAATTCCAAAAACCCTAGAAATCCAAAAACCTAACCCTAGGAGATGAAGCACCAAAATTCATGTGGGCCCTGTTTGGGTAAGTTAGTACATCAACTTCCTGGGGTCGTAACTTTTGCATACGATCTCCATTTTAGGCGTATGATAGCCCGTTGGAAAGGTATTTTCAAGGAGATTCATTTTGGGGGCTCAATCATGCCTTTTCCCATAATTTATAAGCTCTATCCCGAAAAATCTTCATTTAGGCCCTCAAAATGACCCCGAAAGTGAAAACTGCTAAAAATAGTAAATTGTCAAAATTGTCAGAAACCTGTTTTGAGCCAGTTGAAAGAAGTGGGTGGCCACTGATATCCACCTGGATTAGGGAATAAGACTGGATATGTTAATTCTATATCAAGGACCTTGACTTGCTCCACCTTCCCCTTGAGATCACCCACGACCTCGACTCGGGGGTCGCAAGGCTCATCTTGTACTGCATCTTTGGACATGGCGCTTCGACTTCCTGTGGATCTCAGAATTGTGGATTCTAAATTATCACAACTTCTCTGGTGAGCTAAGGAATAGGGGTCACAACTACGAGTTTCACAATTTCACAAGTTGGCTCTCTCTACAGAATTCAGAAATTGCTAAGTTCTTTGAAAATGATGTGTTCTCTGGTGAGTTCTCATAGCCTTATACTAGGCTTAGCGGGCAAGCTTAGCAATAATTGTTGTTCATGTTGGCCATATGGACGCAACTTGGATATGAGTTGTCCGATGGGACAAGTTAACAGGGTAAATCCTATCGGGCGATTCTATCATTTGCTTACATGAGTTGGATAGTGACGTGGCCGGTTTCAGACCTTTTTGTTTGACGGGTGGGAATCCCGGCATGAATACCGATGGAATATTTTCATGTCATGGATTTATGTCTTAACTTAATTCATACAGGGTATCGTAATGGAAATAAAGGCTATGACTAGAATGGATTCCTGTGGCACATGGACTCAGATCGTATTCAGGTTCGTTCTCCCTTTGACCCCAAAAGGGTTCCCTATCATATTAATGACTGTCATTAATGAATTCTTTATGCTTCTGATCCTGCACTGTTGAGTCGGCCATTCTGCATCAACCAACACTTAAACATAAAATGAACTACGTGTCATGGCACAAAACTGCACACATCGACTTTATTAATTAAATTTACAAAATTTCAGAAAACTCAAATCTAACTATTATACATGCTCCTTCAGACTAGAGAAATAGTCCTTTTAGCTCATTTCAAAGACATATATGGTTTCAGGCGAGTGCCATTCACCCATCCTATCTAATTGTGTGACTCTGACTGGTCCTGAGGTTCGGATCTCTACAATTATAAATGGTCCCAACCAATGCATGTGCAACTTGCCAGCATGCTTCTGGTACTGACTATCATAGAGTAGAACCTTGTCTCCTTGCACAAATACTTTAGTTTTATTGTTCCTATCATGCCAAGATTGTTTCCTTGCTTTTTCAACTGATTGATGGAATTCTGCTAAGAACCTGGTCTCTTCGAGTTCTTGTAGCTCCATGTGTCTCTGCACAACTGATTATTCTTCTGACATATGTATGATCTGTGCGATGTACAGACTCATAGTGATGAACTCTGCATGCACCACTGCCTCTTTCCCATAAACCAGCTGGAAAGGCGTGTACCTCTAGAGTTTCTTTGTAGTTGTCTTGTAAGCCCATGGTAATGCTGGAACTCAGTCATCCTAGTCTTCCCAATTTGCGCAACAGACCTTTGTTAACCCTCTCTCTAGAATCTTGCTGAATGCTTCTATTGTTCCATTGGCTTGCGGGTGGTAGGGGATGCTTTGTGATGTTGCATCAAAAAAATTGTTGTAAGATTTGATATAGTGCTATTAATGAAATGATCTCCTCAATCACTAGTTAGGCTCCTAGGACATCCAAATCAAGTGATAATATTCTAAAAAATGAACCTGGTAGAAGTATTGGTCGAGCAATCTTGAACAACTTCTTCCTCAACCCAACTCGCAAGGTAGTCAGTTGCAATGATGATGTCCCTATCCTTTGAATGCTTGGTTGTGGGGTTGATCAGTCTGATGAAGTCAATTGCCCACTTCTCAAATTCTTGTAGAGATCGAACTAGTTGAAGTGGTAATTCATATCATCGTGATGGATTACTACTCTTTGACAAACATCACACAATCTAGCATATGCCTTTGCATCCTTGAAGAGAGTTTCCCACCAAAGTCCATCTTGTAGAACTTTCTTCACAGTGGCCTTCCCTTTTATGTGACCTCTCACAAATCCATTGTGGAATTCCTAGAGTATATATTGTCTTTCATGATCCAAGACACATCTTTTGAGGATACTATCTAGTCCCAATTTATATAATTGTCCCGCGATCAACTGGTAATCCGCTTCTCTAACAACCATGTGGCATTTCTAGGTTGCAGAATATGTTTCTGGGCAGGCCCCTGTACTTAAAAAGACTGTTATGTCCTCCAGGTACTCTGGTATGGCCTCAACTCAGAACAAGTCTACATCTGGGAGCTGATCGTCAACTACTCTGCCACTTTCCCCTGACTCTAATATGGATAGGTTATCAGGTCCTATGTTGCATATTCTAGGCTTAACAATTACTTCAAAACAAAATTCCTAAAATAATAGAAACCATCTACAAATTCTCCCTTCCAACATAGGTTTGTTAACTAGATATTTCAATGCAGAATGATCTGTAAAGAACTTGAAATGAGAACCTAACAAATAATGTCTAAATTTCTGCAAATCATAAATCATAGCCAAACCCTCCCTTTCTGTCATTGTGTAGTTGCGCTCAACTTGTGACAACTTCCGACTCACAAAATAGATAAGATGATCCATGGATCCATCTCCGGGTTGTGCTAAGATAGCTCCTAAGGAAATTCCTGAAGAGTCTACATGGACATGAAATTCATTTTCCCTGTTTGGGAATATCAAAATCGGTGCTATATTGAGCTTCTCCTTTAGGGTCTCGAATGATTTATCACATTCTTGATTCCATTGGAATGTTTCGGCCCTTTTCAGTAGATTTTCCAGAGGTGCAGTAATGTTTTTATATATTCTGATGAATTGGCGATAGTACCCTTTGTGTACCAGCGTGGAGCGCAACTGCTTTGTACTCATAGGTGGTGGCATGTTCAAAATAGCTGCAACTTTGGCTAGGTATACTAATACTCCTTCTCAGCGGACTATGTGGCCCAACAAATTCCTATGTGGTATGCAGAAGATACACTTTCTAAGATTCAATGATATTTGCAATTCTTTGCATCTGTCAAACATAAAACGTAACAATGCTACATGTTCCTTAAGAAAACTATGTATCATCCAATCATCCATATAAACTTCTATAAACTTGTGGATAAACTCTCTGAAAACTTCTATTGCAATCTTGGAGAAAAATGCAGGGGCGTTCTTCAAGCCAAATGGCATCACATTGTATGTGAAAGATCCCCATTTTGTTATGAATGTGGTCTTATTTTTGTCCTCTTTGGTGATCCTGACTTGGTGGTACCCTTAAAATCCATTTGTGAATGAGTATGCTTCCTTCCCTACAACCTCTTCTACCACCTCATCAATAAAAAGTGTTGGGAAAGGGTCATGTACAAAGGTTGAATTAAGACTTCTATAGTCTACAAAGACCCTGATATTCATTGTGCCTTTCTTACTTTGAATTACTATTGGGATGACCCATTCTTCTTCTTCTACTGCAAAAATGAGTCCAACTTCCAGCATCTTGTCTATCTCCTTATTAACCTTCTCTTTTACTCTAGGGTTAAGATGGTATGGTCTATGTCTCGCAGGATTGGATCCTAGTTTCAATTCAATTTCCATTTCTCCCATAACTCCTTTGATTCCCTTTAACTCTGAAAATAGTCTTTGGGAACAAATCCTCATATTCCCGCAGCAGACTCTGTATGTATTGGCTATCTTGCTCATCCCAGTAGTCTCCCACCATAGCTATCTTAGGTTTCATTGTGGTCCCTATATTGACCTTGCACAATTTTAATGGGTGATTGTAGGAACTATCAGTCTGACTAGGTATGGTGTTTTGAATTTCTCTATTCCCTTCTGTCTCTTTAATGGCTAGGTTTCTCAATTCCTCTAAGTCATCTGGGATTTTTGAATCCCTGCTAATATTATAGCATTCTATAGGATTCTTGGTTGAGGGTAGGTGAAGGTTAGTCTAAATTTCTTGTCTATGCTTTGGACATACCACTTGGTTTGATTTCTGATTACTATTATCTATAAAAATAAATTCTTTAATGTTTTGCAGGACTACTTAAAGTCGGGATACTTACCTGTAAATGAGAAGTCCTTAAAAAAATGAGTTGCCAGCGTTTTCCAATCATTGGTCTGTCTTTTGGTTTCCTCGTGTATGAACCAAGATTTTGGGATTGTACCTAGAGAATGGGGAAATACCTGAACCCATAAGCAAGAGGGTATTTCCGCAACTTACCATTGTGTCACAAATTGTTCAATATGTACTTTAGGATTAGAGTCTTCGCTGAATAGTTGCGCAACTTGGATATCCATCTGCGTCTCTGATTCCAACTGCTACATATTCTAAAACCTATACTTGATATATTGCTTCACATTGTCCCAATATTTGAGTAAGGATTTATAATTAGCCCACAATCTGGTAGGGGTGTCTTCAAAGGCTACATCCAGTACTGAAATCCTTTGATCCTCTACTACCTTTTCTTCCATGATGAGAAAAAAAGGTCACGTTCTGAGGTGCCATCATATACTGGGTGTTCTCTGACTTCAGTCCCAACCCATCTCGTCTCTCTGACAGTTTCACATCTCCTTGAGAATTTTTCGTACAAATCTTGTTGCCAAATGTTGAAAGACAATTGTGAATCTTTGTCTACTGAATCTATGCTTCTCCAACTTACTGATCCATCAACATTAAGATTTATATAATCATCTCTTTTTCCAGATGTTACAATATACAACTGATCCAAATATTCTCCCTACATATTATTGTCTGTTGGCTCTGTATATTTAGGTCCTACATATGGATCCAAGGGTTGAACTACCTTGATTCCATCATCCTCAAAGGTCATGGTGTCTTTCTTTAAGTCGATTACTGCATAGTTTTCATAGGCCCAATCAATTTCAAGTAGTGCAGGTTAAGGGTCCTTATCCCCCATGATTTCAATCACTTCAAAGTTAGCTACGATATTCACTCCCGCAACATCTATTTCCACATTCTCCAGTCTTCCTATGGGGAAAATACAATATTGGTTTTCCATTCTTAGCTGAATTGAGGAATATGTCAGCCTAGGTTTTCCTAAGGCTTCCCAGGTCTTCTTAGGCAGGATGTTCACATCGGATCCTAGATCCAACATGACATCTTTAATCTCAAATTCATCTAGCTGGGCTACTAGTCTGAATTATTTTCCAGTTCATACTTTTCTTCTATGCACTCTCTGAGTACTCTTCTCGGGAAGATTAGCCCTTATTCCTACTTCTATGGGTTCTTCATTCCCTAAGACTAGGTATAGTGCATTGTGCAACTTCTCTGTTAGTTGATAGTTCCTGAGAATGTCAAAAAAAAATTGAAACCAAAGGTCAACTACATTTTGAGGTTGCCCAAGTTGTCTCAGTGTGACTACAGGGTTTCTGGGTGTAGGGGGTGAAGCAGGGACTTGCGCAATCTTAGGGTAAACAATAGGTTATGGGTGTTTCTCTTGCATCTCAGGGTTAGGAATATTCTGAAATACTTCTATGGCATATTTAAAGAACAACTTATGTTTTAGAGGGTCATACCTGTCTTCTTTAGGTGTTGCTTTTTAGATCTGAGGTAGAGTATCAACATCATCTCCTATATTTTCTCCTCCTCGAGTAATGATGTTAAGGTTGGCCAATTGTCCTTTAATAACTCTCTTGATTTCTTAACTGATGAGGTTATTTCCTTGTTGTCGTACCCTATCTTCCCATTTTGCAATAAATTATGGGCAGTCTCCAGTTGCATGCCCATTGGTTTTGTAGTGAGAGAACCATGGTCACCTTAGATGAGGAAAATCTCTAGCCATGTGACCTTTCTCATCACAGTTGTAACATCTTCTTGTCCCTCTTCCCCTAGTTCTTCATCCTCTGAAGTCTCCTTCGGCTCCACCTCTTTGACCTCTTCCCAATCCTTGAGGGTTTTCATTCACCCAATGTTGTTCGATCCAACCTGTATGCAAGTGCATCCAACACTCTACATTGATTGGTAGTGTGTGTGGTAGATGCACAAAACTCACAGTGTATTGTATTTGGTACTTTCAAATATTTCTACATAATGGGGCACTATCTTGGCCCATGCCCATGGATTTGGAAAATCTCACAATACTCAACTATTGGTACTTCTTGGTTCCCTGGAAAATCAGGATATGGGGTGGGGTTATGGAATGGTATCTTCATAGACACTTTTGCAACTCCTCTCATGGGTCCTGGTGAGGGTCCCATCGGATTCTGATAAGGTCCCGTTCCCCTTGTTTGTGGGAATTCGTTAACCAGATTCCCTTTTGTATAACATCTGGTGCACCAGACTTGTGGTCATCCTGGTCTAGGTATTGTCAGTTCTTGAATATTTTGTGTAATCGCTGATATTTTCCCTTGTAGTTGCACCAAGTTCACATCTGTTGGGGGTCTGGTCACTCTCAGGCTCCTAGGGTATCCTGCCATGGCTTCAATCTTCATTGACTGTTCCAAGGCATCTGTTAAAGTAGCTATTCATTATTGTGTTAGCAGAATTTGGGTCAAAGGTAGAAATACTCATATGTATCATTCCCTTTGATGTTCCTCATGGATTGGATGTGCTAACCTCCCTATAGAATATTTAAACTTCTGGCTATACTCCCAGGATGATTCACCTTCCCTTTGTTGGATCTCACACAACTTATACACAACCTGTTGTTTTGACTGAGGTAGTTTAAACTCCACTGTGAACCTGGTATGTACCTGGCCAAGTGTGAACGCTTGGCCTTGCATTCCTGGATCCCTTGGTTCAATGATCTTCATGTACCACTTGAGAGCGCGACCTCTCAAGGTAGTCTAGAACTCAACCAACTTATTCACATCTGTAGTCCCTTTGGATCTCCAGATTGCTTCTCACAAGAGCCAGTGTTGCTCAACATCTTCATATCCCTTACCCCAAAAGTATGAGTATCGGGCAATCAAACCTCCTGCATGACCAACCATTTATGATCTTTGTTCTCTAACCAAAACGAAACCTAACAGTCATGCTTGCTATCTACCAGAGGATCCCAATATCCTTCATGTACTCACACTTCCTGGTGGTGATTGACTAACTAATTGTACTAGAACAAAACTAGCATGAGAAGGTAGTATCGAACTTACCACTTGTATAGAAGACACTTGGGGTATGGGAGATTCGGGGTTGGCACCACTACCTTCGGGGCAGTTTTCTTTGATCTGGGGGGTCTCATTTTCTTCCACTAGAGAAGTCTTTTCAGTCAGATTCCCAATCTCTCCTGTCATTGGGGTCGAATCTTCCCTTTCTTCTTCAATATTCATGTCGACTTACTTCTCTCTTACATCTACACATTCTCCTTATTGTCCAACCTCCGGGGGACTTCTTTCTCTCTGCAATTTTCTCTCACTTAATCTTTGACTGGCTAGTCCTTCCTGTCTTCTCATCTTCCACAACTCTTCCATCTGTCTTTCCTCTCCTTCTCCTGGTCTGACCTCTTTCCTCAACTTCTCATATTGTCTTGTTGCTTTTTTGATCTTGTTGTGCGACCACTTCTCAACTATGGCATCTCTCTTCAAGGATCGCTCGTCNCCCTCTCTCAGGTCATGACTCTACCCCTTCCTCACCCTACCCCAAGTGAGAGTTTTTACCCTACCATATCAGTCAGGGACATAGTCAACATCCCCTCTTCCATCAAGAAAACTTTAATCCACAGGGGGATTTATCTCAACATTCTTCCCCTTGCGTATTTCTTGAAAATCACCTATGTACGCGAAAAAGATTGGTGGTTCTCAGCTGCAAACTCAATAATATATCCTTATAATGTGGTGTTGACCCATAAATCAATCGCTCACGTGATTGGACAATCCAGCCGACGAAGTGTTGCAATATTTCCTATGTCCCAGGTACAGATCCTCTTGAATCGTTCTTGGAACTCTGGAGATTCTTGGATCCTCTTTATTCATTAGAAAATTTCTTCTAGGAACTTAACCTAGAATATCTCACACTAGTCGCTCGATCTTTTTGAGTAAAATACTGCTTCACGAGTATCTTCCACAGATTTTCCCTTCAGCTCCACTTCTTTCCATATGAAGGTGTCACAGTTTCTTTCCCACCATTGGTCAATATTAGATCCATGAATCTGCAAAAGAATCCTCCCTACAGGTTCCCTTTATTACGCAGGTCCCAACAATGGAACCATTTTGTTGATTTAAGTTTGATTAGACCAGGGTCCTTCTCAGGTTACCAACAAAAGGTACCGAGTAGTCTAGAGCGTTGGCATTTTCATCTCCTCCGAAGAGAAGAAGTCTCACCCGAAGTGATACTAAGACAAATAGATAGGGAAGGGTAAGGAAAAGACTTAGGAGGATTCACAAAACCTTCAGGATTCATCCTGATCTTGTGCAAGACATCTAACTATCAAATAGATCGGAACCTCATGTGTGCAAGAATCAAACCTACTGATGTTACAGAAAATCATTTAAAAGCATAACCCTCATGAGGAACTTATAACCCATAAAGAAGTATTGTAATGCATGAGTAAAACACAAGAAGACACAACATATTTTGAAAATTTAGATCCTTCCTCATATTATCTTCGGAATATTTCTGTAATGACAAGCTCAGAACCATACAATAGTGCTCTATTACAGAATCTTGGCTCTGGACTCATGTCATGGAGCTCTACTCTCAAAAGGGTTACAAATTACATTACAGACTCAGAACTTTACTTGATTCAATTGACAACAACCCTGTAGAGAGGGGAAGATCAGACTGAACATACTCATAATTTGATTGAACAATAACAAAAACCGAATGACTTGACAATGAACCCCTTTACAATTTATTTTCATCCCTATATATAAGCTAGGTTGTGTCTTCTTTCTCGGCTTGCACACTTTATTGTTCTGTTGCAACCACTTTTTCTTAGTTGGCGTTACGTTGTCCTTTTCGCAACTAATTTCTATTTCTCTTTCTTTCTCTGTTGTCCAGCTTATTCTAAATCTTGTGCAACTTGTACTAGTCCAAAACTTGTGTAATTCCTTATCCCAAAAACAAAGGGCCCAACAAGTGCCCTTACCTATGTGAGAGGCGGTGCTTTCAAGGTTTCGGGCTTTGCTACCCTGCCCATACAATGGACCTGACTTATGATTGCTCACTTGTGCAGCGATTATACAGTGGTTGTTTATTTGCTTGACTTAGTTTCCACATAGGTTACTTGCAAGGGTTATTCTGTAGGTACCCTGGGTCAAATAAGGGTCAGACAACACACAACCTTTATGGAGGAATACCTCTCCGAGGGAATCTGACCGACTAGTTGTTAATCCCATGAGGGCCCTTATAGATAATTATGTTACCTATGATCTTTAGCAAGGAGTCTCAGGCCCCTCTTGGGCAAGGCATACCTACTTTAGGGAGGGGGGTCCCCTTTCAGCCACTTTACCTTGTTTGTGTGCATATTGGTCGTTTGATTATTTTTGGTGTGCTCTTTGATTACTAGTTGGACTTAGGATTTTATATTGTGCTTTGAGTTGTCATTATCATGGACATTAGATCTCCCATAGCTCCCTCATTTACTGCTAACCCCCCCCCCCCAATGATGTTCACTCATCTCATGGGGATTAATCCATCTTCTTTTCATAATGGTATGCAAAATTATGATACTCAATCCATGCCTTGGGTCTCTAATCATTTTCCTATTGATATTATGAATGTTCCTTCACCCTTTCCATCCTCTCCCTATCCCACTTAAATGAATCCTAGCATTGGATCCGAGGGCACCATGGCCCCTCCGTCTACACCTTAATTTGATGGGAGTCATGTCCCTCAACCAACTCTCACTGTGGGAGGTTGGAACCTCCCCTCTTACGGATCTAGTCCTAGTTGTGTTTTTTCAGGAGCCAGTACTCAAATGGGTGGTTATTCTACTTATTTCACCCCATCTGTGTATCCTTCATCCACCATGCCAGTTCCTATGAACACTTTTCCCATGGAAGTTCCCCATATATTCCTGGGTCTTTCATACAGGGAGAATTGTTTTTTATAGTTTGGGCTACTGTCTTCACGGAACCCCTTCACATGAGGGAAATATATATCCTCACTCAAACAAAACTTATCATACTTTTGTCTCTTCATAGACATATACTTCAATTATGATGCCCATACAAACCTCTATGGATCATTTGGGTGGAGGACACTACCTTTACGGACATGGACAAGGTGTAAACCAGGACCCTTCTTAGCCTGCAATGTTTCAAAACCAATCTTTCCCTGGACCTTGGTATCAAATTCCACAACCCAACACCACTAGTCTAGTCACTGTCAGTCATACTGGAACTCCATCACCAACCTCTGCTAGTCATGTTGGAGATTGGTCGATGACCTCTACAAGTCATGTTGAAGACCTGCAACCAACCACTGCTAGTCATGTTGGGGTCATCACTCTAGTTTGCACGAGTCATATCGATGTCACATCTCCAACCTCTATACATCATGTGGGAGATAAATCTCTCCCCTCTACCAGTCACGTTAAGGCCATTCATACGATCGAGAAGCTTAGACGTCTCAAATGTAAGCCTAAATTCCTTTGCAGAACTTGCGAAGGAAATCACCTTACTCATTTGTGTCCTGTTACTGCTAGGATACCAGAAGTGTGGGGCTCACCTAAGGGCCCTTCAGGTTCTAAGGCATTTTTGGTTTCCCCGCATCCTATTTCTTCATTGATTAACACATAAATAATGTTGTTGCAATCTTCTCCTGACCCCACCCCCATTGTTGAGGGTGATGGGTCTCCTTCCTCTGTTATCACACATCCTATTCAACCTGGATTTGAAGAAGTGGTTGAACCAGTGCAATTTCTGGTCACTCCAACTCTCCTTTTGGAGAGTGATGCATCCTTCAACCATGTCATTAACATTTATGATACTGCACCTTCTAAAAAAGAGAGAGTTTTGTTCTCCCTGAATACTCTCCCTTCAAGTCCTGGAGAAGTTCCCTTTGATTGGGATGGTCTTGTGGGCTATCCAATGCCTCCACCTATGTCTTTTCAAGTAAGAGACATTATCTAATATATCACGAAGACAATAACCTCTGCTAGAACTGTATCATCCTCGAATTGGAGAGATTTGGGTTTTCCCAAGCTTGTGTTGGATATTCGTAAGATACTGACATTTCATAGAATTCTAACACAGGAGCCTTGGCTTCCCCCATGAATTGCCGCCTAGAAAATCCCATGCGAGTTTGATTTAAGCTCTTTTCTGACTCGTCTAAAAACTGAAAAATATTGCCAAGTGAATTTGTCCCTTTCACACTCATTAAATTGGACTTGAAAGGTCGTGAGTCTTAGTTAATCTCTTTTCCAACACGTTTTCAAAAAGAGAAAAGATTGTCGAGTGAACTTGTCTCTTTCACACTCGTAAATTGGATTTGAAAGGGCATCTATTTGGTACAAGTTTATCCCTTTTTCAAAACAAGTAGACTACGATTATGAAAAAGGATTGTTTTTGCGTTAAGTTGTGATTGCATCTCATGCCCTTGCTTGCAGTATTGAGCCTATAACCGGTTCTCGCTTTGTGTTATAAACCGTTTGCCTTCGCATTTTTTTATCCTCAACCAAGCAGAGCCTCATTTATATCCTTTGCAATTTGACACCCTATACCTAGGAGGGAACATTCCCCCGAGTGTCCATCTCTCGCATGCACCTCCTTGCATTGAACATAGGTATGTTCCACTGTTGGAACTAGTTTTTCTTACTTGTGACAATCGTTTCATCCTCTGTATCATAGCAATCATTTGCCTATGAAAAAACAAAAAAAGACGTGCAGGAAGGGAGTATTATCTTCTATTGGCAACAATTTTGTCACCTTTGAACATACCACAAAGTTATTGAGTCCATTGGTCATCATAATTTTGGGTTTATCATGGCCTTAGGAATTTGATCTCGTTACAGAGAGTTTTCTCCATTGACTGGTTACTCTTCTAGTCCCTATGGAGAGTTTGATTGATTCCTCCTGCATCTCATGGTTTCATCATTGATTCTATGTTGTCAGAGTCTTCCATATGTCTCATGATCTTGTTGAAAGGATGTCTATCAACCTGTGTTGACCATTCCTCAAAACTCTTGACTTTGCATGTCGTCCATACCCTCAGTTTGTCTCAAAATCACATAATGTTGTATTCCTATTACGCACCCTGGTCCTACTTTCCTCACTGGTAGGTAACGTTGAACCCAACAGTTGACATTGCTTTATTGGTTGTTGACTGGGTGGTTTCTGTTAGAAAAACAGGACCGCGGAGCAATAAAATAAAACAAATGCAGAAACAAAACACAGAATACACACAATACAAGAGAGACATAGATTTACGTGGTTCACCCAATGTGGGCTACGTCCACCAGAGAAATTGCCAGATCCTTCCTTTATTATTATCCATAAAATGAAGGGATACAACCTACAACAAAACCTGTTGTAACTTCCTCTTCTTTCTCTCACAGTCTCCTCTCTCAGAATACAATATTCACCATCATCCATAGC
>SNQJ01S0201231.1:9496-25962 GCA_010110895.2 Picea sitchensis | reverse complement strand
TTAGTAATAGGGATGATATTATTTTCTTTTGGAAAATCAAATTTGAAATAAGTGCAGATTTGAATATATATCACTTATATTCCCCACTTATGTCACTTTCAGATTTATATATTCATATATTCCGCACTTATGTCAATTTCAGATTTATATATTCATATATTCCTCACTTATCAGTAAAAAAGATAGCCATATGAGTATGACCGATAAAGATTAAGGAAGAGAATAAAAAACCAAAAGGCCAATGAGTGTGACCAAAGAAACAATGAGTATAATCAAAGAAAGAAAGAAAAAAAAATTAAAAACGATGAAGAGACTAATAATTATGCCGAAAGGCGTATACCTATTGACAATGGGCATATTTAATAAGTTTTTAATCTTTAATGCAGTTTTTATGGACATGATCAAATGTAGATAGAATATTCTTGGTCGTCACACTAAATGGAGGGTTCAAATTTGAAATATTAACTTCCTTGCTTTTATAAAGGCTTACATTTCTGTGTTTACTTTTTCACATTTACTTAATCTGATTAAAAATTTACTATCTTGTATAATTGATTGACACGTTTATGTAATTAGCAATGGAGTATGTGATTAGGAATGGAATATATGAAGCGCTTCACCTTATTACTTGTAAAATTGGTAGCGCATTATTTACCTGTACACTTGAATGCACTTCACGTTAATCTTCGTGAAATATGGATCTAAATACTCAACACATTATTTACCAATGCACACTTAACCTTTTATTATTCGGTGCACACTTTACCTTTCGGCGTTCTCCAGCCGCGAGTCGGCTGTGCTAGTATTATTTGCTTTTGAAAAATCAAATTTGAAATTAGTGCAAATTTGAATGGTACACATAATCTACAGTAATCAAATTAGAAATTGAGATTTGAATGGTACAAATACTCCATGGGAATCTTAACTCCTACCATTTGCAATTTGATAACCGGTTCCAATTATTGTAAACCCTCTTTTTGCTTTTAACAAAAAAATTATCATTAAGTTATGACAACAGTGAATAAAGTTATGCCCTATATTATAAAGTTGACGTAATTAAAAGAAAATGGTGTTCAAATGAATCTATTTTGTATTGTAAATTTTATAAAATTATTTATTTTAATGTTTTTTAAGTTAGTTTTGTTATATAACTGGATTTTGATTTGGGTATTTTTCATTTTATTTTTAAAACTAGTAATATTGGATTTTGGATTTTAATTAGTTAAATTAAAATATATAATATTTCATTTTCTTATTAATGATTTCATTATTTTTCCATGTTTTTATCTTAAAACTTTATAAAGATATCAAATATAATATTGTTTCATATTATTCATTTCATTGTTTTATTTTTTATATTTCAATAATTAAATTAAATTTTGGAATTAAAATATTTAAATCAACTTTATTCAAAGTTTTGGTTTGGTGACTATTACTCATACTATAAATAATAATAAATAATTTATCTTTGTTCAATTTAAATAATTTAATTTTATAAATGGGGTAAAAGAGCGGGTCTGATGTGCTCACAACCACTTGAGCTAATCCTTGAAGCTCTAATTTTATAATTTAAATATTAAAACATTATCTTAAAATCCATACCATGGACATGGTCCCAAGGAGTTCGTATATCCAGAGGAATTCAAAAGGTAGATGATAGATTGGGGTCATGTCAACACACAGTTTTACTCCACGTTCTGATTCTCGGGTTGATGCCCCTGCCCAACATGAAGCACTTCTCTAGATTAAAGATTTCATTTTCCATCGTCAGCCGAAGGAGCACACATCAAAGTTAGTTTGCTCATATCATTAGCCTATGGAAAAATTAAAAGGTCGATGCATTGTTGGAAGGTAGAAATTCATGAGGCTGGCGAAAAGGACCCCAGAAGCCTACAAATCAAGGAATTTGAGGGCGAAAGACCAGTTGAAGGAAAATCTATGGAGATGGCTGCGTCAGATTATGACAGTTTGATCAAGACGAAGAAACACAACATTGGTACCGATGAATGGCCATCATTGGGGATTACTAGAGTGAGGAGAATGTCACATAAGTTGTAGATCTGTTGAAATAATATGAAGACTTATTTCCCTAGATCTTTTCTGAAATGAAAGGAATCATAGGTTCCCTCGAAGCTATGAAAATTTAGTTGAAGCATGATGCCAAGACGGTGAAAAGGCGTCCCTATCGGCTAAACCCCAAGTATAAAGAAAAAGTGTGCAAAGCATTGGGTCGAATGTTGGATGTTGGGATCATCGTACCCATAAAGGAATCAGATTGGATCTCCCTATGGTGGTGCAACCAAAGAAGACAAGTGATATCAAGATTTGTATGGATCTACACAGTCTCAATGTTGCTTGCGTGCATGATCCTTTCCCCACTCCTTTTATAGATGAAAGTTTTGTAAAATGTTGGAGGAAGGGAGGCCTATTCTTTCACGAATGGATTTTCAGGGTATCAACAGGTTTGGATTGTTTAAGAAGATCAAGAAAAAACAACCTTTGTGACGGAATGGGGTTCCTTTGCGTATACCGTGATTCCATTCGGCCTGAAGAATGCCCTCACAAATTTTTCCAAGATCATGGTCGCATCATTTAAAGAATTCATCCACAAATTTATGGAGTCTACTTGGATGATTAGACTATGTTCAACTTGTTAGAAGAACACATGCAAACTCTTCGTTTGATGTTGGACCGATGTCACCAACTCCATATTTCATTGAATTTGAAGAAGTGTATCTTCTGTACACCGTTCGACATGCTATTGGGGAATGTGGTTTGTAAGGATGGATTGTTATTTGATCAAGCTAAAATTGTTTCCATATTGGATATGGTGGCCCCCACCTCAATTCAAGAGATGCGTGCCACATTGGGTCACACTGGGTATTATCGACGATTCATCCAAAACTATGCTAAGATAGTTGACCCACTTGAGAAACCACTGAGCAAAGATACCAAATACATCTAGACCCTCGAATGCCAATAAGCCTTGGATACCCTGAAAGAGAAAGTAGTATCAGTGCCAATTTTGGTCTTCCTCAACTGGTCTAAAATATTTCATGTTCACATCGATGCTTCATCCAATGCACTGGGNGATACCAAATACATCTAGACCCTCGAATGCCAATAAGCCTTGGATACCCTGAAAGAGAAAGTAGTATCAGTGCCAATTTTGGTCTTCCTCAACTGGTCTAAAATATTTCATGTTCACATCGATGCTTCATCCAATGCACTGGGAGTCATTCTGGCTTATCCCGACGAAGGGAATACTGATCACCCGGTCTACTTTTCCAATCACAAATTGTAGGACTTGGAGAAGAATTACACCACTATCGAGCACGAGGGCCTGGCAATGGTATATGCTCTATAGAAATCATGACACTACTTATTGGGCACTCCCTTCAAACTATTTACGGACCATTCAACACTCAAGTNTGAGGTAGTGGTGAAACCTGGTAAGTATGATGCTGGACTTGATCATTTATCTAGAACAGAGACCAGGGATGTCAGTGAGAGCTTAGATGATTAACTTCTAGATGAAAAGTTGTTTCACATGGATGTAGTTCCCGATCAGTTGGCTAATATTTTTGCTTTTCTCACTTCGGGATAGGCCCCAACAAAGTACACACATGCCCAAATATGCTAATTGGTTACACGTAGTGCTGACTATCAATTGATTGTTGGACAATTATGTAAACTTGGGGTTGATGGAATTCTATGTCATTGTGTATTAGAGCATGAATGTGAACCCCTATTGTCTGAAGCACATGAAGTAATTGTGAGAGGTCACAACGTTGGCAAGGACACAATGCTCAAAGTTCTGTGCATAGGGTTGTGGTGGTCCTCACTATTTACATACGCTAAAGACTATTGTAAATGGTGTGACATCTACTAGCACATCAGGAATCCCTATAGACGAGATGAAATGTTGTTGTTTCCCATTATGCCATTAGAGCCATTTGATAAGTAGGCCATTGATTTTATCGATCCCATCAATCATCCAGCCGGTAGGAAAAGTGCATGCTACATCATTACGGTCGTCGAATATTTAACACGATAGGTTGAAGCTACCCTAATAAAGGATTGCACAACATAAATGGCGGTTTGGTTCATCTTCAAGAATGTGATCATCAAATTTGGGTGTCTGAAGGTGTTAATGAGCGATCAGGACTCACACTTTCTGAACGATACCATCCAGACGGTCACCCAGGAGTTCATGATCCACCACCAGAAAAGAACCCCCTATCATCTGCAATCTAATGGTATAGTTGAAGCTTTCAATAAGATTTTAGAGCATGCTTTAACTAAATTTTGTAATGTGTAATGCAACGACTAGGACCAACAAATCCCAACAATTTTGTGGCCCTACAGAACAACCTACAAACGTCTGACGAAGAATACTTCATTTTGATTGGTGTACATCAATGAAGCATTCATGTCACTTGAATTTATTGTTCCTAGCCTTCAGATTGCCATCGCTACACAGATGACAGATGATTAGTCATTGCAACACAAGCTCGATGAACTTATGGAGCTGGAAGAGGATAGACTGGTGGTCAGATTTAGCCAAGTGGTAAAAAAGAAGAGACAAAAGGCATGGAGTAATCAAAATATATGTCACAAGATGTTGCAGCTAGGTGACATAGTGTTGTTATATGACAACAAATACTTCCAATACCTCGGTGATTTACGCATGCGGTGGTTGGGCCCATTTTTCTTAGTCTACATTACTAAGGCAGGTGAAACCAAGATTTTCACATTGCAGGGCCAACCTCTCAAAGGTTTGATCAATGGAAGCAGGTTGAAAGTGTACCATGGCCCTCAAGGGTCCAATCCCACTTAAGCAGTCATCATACCAATTGGCAGTAGCATAGGGTAGACATAGATTAGGATTTACATTAGGTAGAAAGGTACTTAGTCAGTGTAATTACACCTTTTGGCAGCATAGGCGCAATCCATATAACATTCATCGATATGGATTGATCAATGGAAGTAGGTTGAAAGTGTACCATGGCCCTCAAGGGTCCAATTCCACTTAAGCAGTCGTCATCCCAATTGGCAGTATCATAGGGTAGACATAGAGTAGGATTTACATTAGGTAGAAAGGTACTTAGTTAGTGTAATTACACCTTTTGGCAGCATAGGCGCAATCCATATAGCATTGCTACATAGATCCATTTGATAAGTAGTCCATTGATTTTGTCGATCCCATCAATCTTCCAGCGCGTAGAACAAGTGCATGCTACATCATTACAACCATCAAATATTTAACATGATAGGTTGAAGCTACCCTAATCAAGGATTGCATGACAAAAATGGCAGTCTGGTTCATCTCCAAGAATGTGATCACCAAATTTGGGTGTCTAAAGGTATTAATGAGCAATCAGGACTCACACTTTTTGAACGAGACCATCTAGGCACTCACCTAGGAGTTCATAATCCACCACCAGAAAAACACCCCCTATCATCTGCAATCTAATGGTACGGTTGAAGCTTTTAATAATATTTTAGAGCACGCTTTAACTAAAGTTTGTAATGTGAAATGCAACGACTAGGAACAACAAATCCCAACAATTTTGTAGGCCTATAGAACAACCTACAAACATCTGACGAAGAATACTCCATTTTGATTGGTGTACATCAATGAAGCATTCATGCCGCTTGAATTTATTGTTCCTAGGCTTCAGATTTCCATCGCTACATAGATGACAGATGAATAGTCACGGCAACACAAGCTCGATGAACTTATGGAGTTGGAAGAGAATCAACTCGTGGTCGGATTTATCCAAGTGGTCAAAAAGCAGAGACAAAAAGCATGGCACAATGAAAATGTCTATCACAAGATGTTGCAGCTAGGCGACGTAGTGTTGTTATATGACAACAAATACTTCCAATACCTCGGTGAGTTATGCATACGGTGGTTGGGTCCATTTTTCTTAGTCTACATTACTAAGGCTGGTGCAACCAAGATTTTCACACTGCAGGGCCAACCTCTCAAAGGTTTGATCAATGGAAGCAATTTGAAAGTGTACCATGGCCCTCAAGGGTCCAATCCCACTTAAGCAGTTGCCATCCCAATTGGCAGTAGCATAGGGTAGACATAGAGTAGGATTTAAAACATGAAGAAAGGTACTTATTCAGTGTAATTACACCTTTTGGTATCATAGGCACAATCCAGTCACATGGATCGATGAGACATAAGGACAAGTTTTTCATATTTCCAAGATTTCCACTTTTGGGTGAAGTCATCACTCACATACAGTCTAATGGATCTGACATGATATTCACATGAAACTAAGCTGAACTATATGGAGTTATGCCACAGGGAAGGGTCAAGCAATCCAACTCCACCAAATTACACATGGTCCAGGTAAGTCCCTCAGTTATGATATCCACATTCCACAAAGATCATCATTAGTACGATGGATCAAAACCGTTATCTTCTCACTTGTGGGAAATAGCCATGGCCCCATAGTTCTTTTCTGGCCAACCATGTCATTCAACCTTGTTCTTTTCAACAGGTAACCCCCCCTTATTCCCACTTTGTTTATACACCTCCCCTCCCCACCTTATTCCTTGGAGAAATTCTCCATCCTTCATTTTCTCTCTCTTCAGTTCCTTTTTCACCAGTTCCCATCATGCCCTCCACAATCATTCTATTTTCCCTCTCCCTTCTCGCTCGTCAACTGCAATTTCATGCAATGGTTCAGCTTTATAGATATTCAATATCCAAGAATTCCCTATCAACACAGGTCAACACGCATCCCATGGTTCAATTTTACCAACGATTGCTTATTCGAGTCACCTTGCTAGGTCATGGTCTGAAAATTTTATTGTTCAATCAGCCTAAGTAAGTCATCCCATGGTTCCTTGAAATGTTCTTTATAGATGCAGAAATTCGTCAGCTCTCCAAGACTTGAGTTGTTGTGTTTGTCTCCATGAGTAATCATCTTTATTAATAAAGGTAATCCACTACTACATGTTACTCTCTCCAAAACTCTTCATGGTTTTCATCGACCTCCATTTACCCCTAGCTAGATGATACTAGAGGTAGATGATAGACCCAGCTGATGGAACTTCCCCCTAGGACTAATCCTTCGTTGGTCACCGAGTAACTGGGCCAAGTTTTAGCTGAATCACTTGGCCTAGTTGGAAGTTCTTTTTTTGGGTGGGGCATTTCATAAATATCTCTCACTCGCCACTCCAGAAACCCTCAGAAGCAACAAGATCAAAAATATGGACTAAGGAAGCCCAAAGCCATTGCTTACCTTGAGGACTATTCGACTCCTGTTGTGATCTTTTCCCAGTTGCCACAAGCTCGGCTGGTGATTTTCTCTTACTCAATTATGTTACATTTCAAAATTACTCATTTCGATTATGTCTCATTATCATTATCGCAAGTGTCACAAAAATCATAATGTCGTCTCGCATGTGTCGCATCATGGATGACATCATAAGAACACTTGGAACATCCTCTAAGACTCGTTAGAAGATGGAAATATATGTTTTGGCAAATTTTACAAGATTTTACCTTGAGGAATTACCATCCTAAAAGTATTTTTGGAGACCAACGCTCCCCTACCCACATGCAAGGAGCACTAGCACTCCTTTCCCTCTTAGCAGGGAGTGCTGCAATGCTCTGTGGCCAACTTTGAGGCCGCGCCAATCTGTTGAGAAAATATTGGGACAAATCCCCCTTATCTCTAAGGACAACTAAGAAGCATCCGAGTTAGTTTGGATCGAATCCAAGTTCAAGGCTGGATCTAAAGGGAATCCCACAACTGATGGAGATATATCCTCAACTTATTCCAAGAATATCTAAGGTGGTTGAGCCTCTCAAAGCCTATATAAGGAGGCATTCTCATGGTGAAAAAGGAGGAATAATCAGTGAAAAGTATTGTCATTCTGATCGTGGATCTTTTGAGCAAGGGGTTGGACAAGGAGGACTTGGTGAGGTTGCTACATCTGCATCTACATTTGTAAGCACCTTGTTTTATTCTCATTAATATATGTGCTTGGCCTGTTTCCTTCAAGTTTCTGTACATTTTCATGGGCTTGTCTCTTTTGATGAATGTAGTTTTAAACTAATACTAGTAGAATAGGAAGTATGTTTTGTCTTCGTTGTTTATTGGATTGTAGAACTCGTTGAAGGACTTGAAGATCAAGTTCAACCTGGATCGAGAGAGGACAAACTTCATAAAAAGGTACTCATACTTTCTTCTTCTTCTTCCTTGACTAGTTTAGCTAAATTTAAAGGAACATCAATGTTCAAAGTTAGCACCTTTCTGTCTTGGTCATAGGGGTTTAAGATCCAAGAGGACATTCACCTGTCCGCAAGGGAATTTTCCTACAATAGGAATTGGCGACTCCACTAGGGACCAAAGATTTCAGTTTTGGTTTCCTTCCTTGGTCTTTTCCCGTCTTCAGATCCTACTCATTGTGTTTTTCCTCTTTTTTACATGTGTTGTTAGTCTTGAAGTCATCCTACACATGCTGATGATCAAGCCTTCCTAATTTTTTTATTTTTTGGGTCAACACTTTTTCATTCTCAGAAAACAATGCCCCTCTTCCCTTATATCTAGAGCGCTGAATTCAAATCGGTGCTCCCCTGCAGTTCTCTAGGGAGCTTTGTAGTTCTCTGGTGTTATTATAACCAGAGCGTCGATTTTTTTCTTCTATTGAAAAATTTAGGGATACCTCTGCTGGGTGTGATTTTTTTGGTTTTTCCTCCTGCTCAGGACTTTTGTTATCAGTTTATGTCTTCTATAAAACTTGCAACCATTTTATTTATAATATTTTTTGATTCTTTGTTTGGTTTTTAAGATATTTCCTTGTTTTGGAATCACTCTTCCTCTTTGAGATCTTGAGTTGGTTTGATACTTTCTCGTTCATCTGATTTCCTGAAAGTTGTCGCAAGGAAGTCCAGAGGTCTGTGTATTGTTCCATTTGATCTTTGATTTATCTTTCCAAGAAATTTTTCTTGTTTGCGTTTTGGATTTCTTTTTGAAAAGTTTGGATTTGTTTTGCTTCTTGTTTGATTACTGCGAGAGTGTGCTTTTTGTTTATATAATATTTTCTTCGAATTATCTAAAATAGTGAAATCTAGTTGGCATAAGAAGCTTCGAATCAAATCAATTAAAATTCAGATTTAAACAAAGAGATATATTTTCGTGATTGGATTTTGGATATTAGAATCATTTTTTGAATGGTTTAACATTGAATTGGATTCCTGTTGAGAGAAATTGCATGAAGTCTCTTCATTTTTTTTTGTGTTTGAGAGTGAAAAAAAAAATCTCTTCTCCTTCCCATAAATAGAAGTTCCTTGAAAGGAAAAAATTGTTTATCATTTTTCTTATGAATTTTTGGGAATCGAGTCATAATACCATCAGTTTCACTCTCATTCACCTTTGAGTAAAGAACAACCACAAAAAATCAATTCTAATTAAAATAAATCTAGAAACTTTTTCTTTTTAGATTCTTCCACCAACATTAGACTAGGATTAGCGCTTTGGATTAGGCTGTGAGTAAAACTCTCCAAAGCATTCAAAACAAACATTAGTATCTTGCGATAGGGAGAGAAAATCCAATTTTCATGTAAGCTTATCTGGGATCCCCCTCTCACACAAGGGTTATGCATGAGGTCACGTTCGAGAGAGCCACAAAGATTATCCCTCCGCAGTTTAACCATTCGTAGTAGTAAGATCATATATTGGGGGTTCTTCCTGAGTTCCAACTGTCTTCATTTGGTCTCGGTGCTTTGTGAATTTTGAATCTGTTCGGGGTCATTTGGAGTTCTATTGGTCCACTTGTTCTCAGTTCTCTCGAAGGATTTCAGACTTGTTATCCTGCCCATACGTTTGGACTGGAATATCGATAGTACCCGCCCAGGGGCTGACTACGAGTTGGTGTCTTTAGTAGCGATAATATTTAGGGTATTTACACAAGGTGATGGTGAAGGGAAGTCTTCATTGTACCTAGAACAGATGGTGGTCAAGCTCACTCAGGCTCCTTGGAGGGTGTTAGCAACATTTCTTGTCTTCAGCATCGAGATATCCAGGTCTGCAGGTTGCACGAAGAGAACCCAAGCGCAGCGTAGGGGAGAGGTGCTTTTCGGACTTAAAATCAAGAAAGTAGGCAAAGTTATGGTGTCAACGGTCCGGATCCATCCATGTGAGCAGATCAACGGTTGGTGGGAAATCGCAGAAAACGAAGTTGCACCGAGGTTAGGTGCGATGGATAGCGCCTATATTGCATAAAGGAAAGATAGCGACCATTCATCCAAAGACACGTGGCATGAGATCTGGTCACGTCGGCTTTTCAGCAGTCGCGAGTTCAAAGGGTGAAGGTTTTATGTCTTTGAACATCCCAAAACCCCGAACCCTGACAGCACCGAAAGCGCCGAAAGTGGGGCCCGCAACATCACGAAACAGTTTTAGCCGTCTATCCAAAGGGGACACCTGGCAGCAAATTGAGCCATCTCGGCATTTCGCTCATCGTAGCTCCAAGGTGCAAAGAGAAGCTCCATTATATTCCGATGCGTGAGATGTCAGAATAGTCCTGGACCCGGGCCCACAGTATCGTCGGGAGAGTTAAGAGCCGTTAGATCTAGAGGGACGCATGGTGCCGGATTAAGCCATCTCGGCATATCGCTCATCGCGATTTTGAGCAGCAAGGACCAACCCCTTCATATTCATGAATGCCGAGGGCGCCTTGGGGATAAGCACATGGTCATAGCCTATGGTCACTTGAGAAAGGAAAGGAGTTATGCAAAGGCCAAAGAGTCGGGTTTTTCCATTGATGCAGTAAGAGGCACGAGAACGCACCCTCATCACACTCTCCTGCTCACAAGATCGTTCAATTTCTCCCTTCTGCTGAGCCTTCGGTGGCTCCTTGGATTCCCTCGGGAATCACTATGAAAATCTGACCCAGTCCACAAGTCCTTCCTTCTCCCTATCACGGCCTTCTGGACGACTGTGAACAAATTCCCCACAGGAATATGAATATCGGGCTTCGGGGTTTCCAACTTCCCGCTGTCAAGAGTTCCTTCACTCTTGATTCCCCGATCTCCGATGAGCTCTCTGCCTAGACTTAGCCCCTCCTAGAAATGCCCTGGTCCACACGACTGCTCTCCATAAGACCGCAGCCTTATACCTTTCCTTTCGTCGGGGTTTCGGGCTTTTCAATGCCAAAATGCAATTGCCCTTTGGATCCACGATCCTCCGATTCCTGACGCGCTATAACTTTAGCTAGCCCTCCTGGCTCAGCCACTGGTCCACGTAACCATTACCCCGTGACCGTAGTCAAACCTCTCATCGGGGTTTCGGGGTTTCCAATGCCTAAATGCATATACCCACGGGATTCCTGACTCCTCGAATCCTGACTCTCCGCTACGTTGACAGCTGGCCCCCACACAACGGAGCTTTCCTCCTTCTCTAATCTGTTGACAACTGGCTCCAACTTATCGGGGTTTCGCAGTTTGCGATTCCAAAATGAATAAACACTTTGTCACCAGGATCCCCGATATCACCAGGATCAACAACTTCCTGTCGGGCCTTTCCCCGATGGCGCCGATCGCTGCCACGCGTCCTCCTCTGATGGACGGTCCCAATCTCTCCAGGATTTCGAGACTTGTGATGTCTCGATTCCTTCGACCTCAGGAACTCCGGTTTCCCGATAGCCAATATGGCAACGATTGCTCGATCTCTGCCATGTGTCTCCGCTAATGGACGGTCCAGATCGCTCCGGTGTTTTGAGACTTGAGGTGTCTCTATTTTCTTTTCCTCGTGACTCTTGATATGCCGATGGCTGAAGTCTTGATGGTAACCCTCGTGCATATCCTATCCGATCTGACGACCGACGGGTATCTGCTCAAGATATGACGACCCAAATCCTTCCTTCTTGTGTGCTCCTCCAGAGGCTAAACTCTGCGTGCCTTCACCCGATACAACGGCTGATGGGTATTCGAGTGAGATCCAACTGTTGACGGTCTCTTCCTTATGTAGACTCCTCCTGGATGTAAAAACCAACGGTCCAGATCTCTTTTCTCCGCTGATCCGGCGGCTGCTGTGATCTCCTGAGCTTGTGCACTTTCTTCCCATACTTGGAAGAATTTCTAGTTCCCAAAGGCCTCTACCTTTGTTCTCCTTTTCCTCTGCGAACTCCTCGACTCTGGGCTTCACCGTGCATATGAAAACGCTGTTCCTCCTGAGCTTCTCTTCAAATATTTGAAGGTTTTACCTCTACCTCCTGTAGAGTCTTCACGCATACATCGCCCTGTCTCTCCTGAGCTCTTCTTGTAGCTTCGACCTCCACAAAAACTCATCCTTGTTTCTTTCTCCCACAGATGGAGAATGTTTTGGATACCCTCCTGGCTCCTTTTGCTCCAGCAACCTCTGGCTGAGATTTCAGGGTGTTGAGTAACCCTGAGAAGATCCCTCAGTGGATTCTTCCTTCAAGTGACATTACTCAAAAGAGTTCTCTTCTCCCTTTTGTGCCTGTCTGCAAAATATCTCTATGCCCTCCTGGAAGAGTTTCCCTTTCACAGAACGTTCAACAGTTCTGTCTTCTTTCGTGCACTCCTTGCACTTGCTCAATGCCCACCTGGCAAAGCTTCACAGAATCCTTAGTGATTATGTTTTCTTCTTCCAATTCTCAGCAGAGTTCTTCCTCAAATGCACCGCAACACATATGCTCAATGCCCACCTGGAAGAGCTCTCAGAATCCTCAATGATTCTGTCTCTTCTGAGTTCCTCCAACTGCACCTTGTGCCTGTGCTCAATGCCCACTTGGCAGAGCCTTTACAGAATCCATAGAAGAATTATGTCTGCAACTGTGTCTCTCATACACAGCCCTTGCCTCCAAGGTATTCAACAACCTTGAGGTCTTACTCTAAGTTGATGATTCCATCTCTTGTGCCACATCACATCTTTGTCTGAACCCACAACGTTCAGAAATGCATCCTTTGTGCACGGCTCTCAGAACCTGCAGCGTTCTGTCACACCCTCCTGGTGTGAAGCCTCAAAGACCTTCACCTGAAATCAAACACAATCCTGCAAATGCACAACTACAGTATACAATGGAACACACACATACATTCACATAACACATAACTCATGCAGGAAAAACTGCTTTTGTTTATATTAAATGGAAAATGCCTGTAATTACAAGGTGTTCTCGAGCTCTCTCTGGATCTTCTCTTACTCCTACTCATCTAACCTCTCTTCTACAACTCTCTTTATCAAAATGAGATCTGAAAATCTCTTTTACCTGAGGGGCTCATCGAGCGCTTCCCTCCAGATCTACCTACTCTATTCAATTACAATAANCTCAATAGCCTAAGCATTTAAATTACATTGAATTTAAATTTAGATGAGGCTGCGCCTCTCTTTTAGCGTGCGATTTGAATTCGCTGGTGTGGTTGGCTGGCTGACGTGGAGAGTTGCTCCTACATTAGCCACAGAGGAAAATTCCCCATCCACCAAGACCAATTCATCCTGATTTTGATCCTGGTCCTCGCTAAAGAATTAAATGAAGGTGAATAGAGGAATTTGAAGTCTCAACTCAGTTATTGAATGCAAGGTATAGGGGTTCCGGCAGACAGTCTGCCCGAGACGGTCCTGTATGTTGATTTTCTCCAAAAAGGTCATGACTGGTCCTCATTTGATCAGAGAAAGTCTTCGCACGCCATGTTGGCCCTTTAATGTCGCAACCATCTCCCCTGCAAGAGCCATGCACAGTTAAGGTGGCATCTGACGAAATTTATCTGCCCAAATTCGGTTGAAGGGACACCATGCCTTGGACGACTGAACACGCCTCTATTAGGTGAATTCTCCCGAGTATATAGGCTCAGTTTTTGTATTTTGTAAGGATCGATGGTAGAGAACAGCTCCCGATTGTAAAGTTTTAAAAGACTCTAGCTCTATGGCTATGTATGGGTATGTAATATTTCTTGTTTAATGACAGCCAGTCTTCTCACTCCATCTGGTTTTCATCTCATACTGAGAGAGTTCATGATCGACTGATTCATGCGAATGATTGCTATTATGTTATGATAAAGGATTTATTGTTGCATTGTTGTATTCTCCAGTTTTCCGCATTTGAATGTAAGACGATATTGCATTTAGATGTTTTCCTCTACAGTCTGTTAGAGACCTGATGTTTATGACAGACCTTTGCATCTTTCTGATACAAGTCTTCCCCCTACTCACCCTTACTACAACTCACTGCCTGAAGTTATCTAAGACCTCATTTGCCCATGCATGCCTGGCCTAGTTTTGGAGTTAGAGCAACATCGTCTTGAGTTAACCTCCATTTGATCACCCCATTAAACAAATCGTGACACAAACTGATGGGCGTCGGGCTCTACTCCTGCTGCAATCCAGTTGTGACTTCTGACGCTAACATTTCTGGCGCCGTTGCCGGGGAAGTAGTTGAAATTTTTCCCTGGGATTGAACGAAATTAAACCTCTGATTCCGAAGGTGCATCGGGTATCAGAGCCTTTGAAGATTGCTACTGTGCACCTGGTGACTCCATTGTGACGACTCCGTTGGGGAGAACCCGCTCTATTAGTTGTGGCTTTCATAGGCAGACACACACGGGCTCATCCACAACTGCCTCTAGCTACACCTGAAACTGACCCGGAGGTGGTTCTCTGAAAAGGAAAAAACTCTGAAGAAGAAGCTTCTATCACCGAAGCAGCTGATCCGCCATCTCCTTCTATAAGAACTCCATTTTCTCCTCCTTAATTTCTTAATAGACCTCCGTCAGAGGTTTCCCGTTTCCTAAATTTCGGGATTGTTCCTGCTGAGTTTTCCCCTCCTGGTCTGGCATCAGAGGGAGAAATCCTTGTCACTCCCCTCTCCTCTGAAGATGTACCTTGGCATAGACCCAATACTACAGAAGATTCCCCCACTCCTGCACAAAGAGGAGAACCTACTGACTTGAGCTCGTTAGCCTTCTCCTTAAATCCCCTCTTGTTTCCCACCCCACTTCGGGACTCATTCCCAGTAGCCCCTTCGCAAACTCCTTCTCCTCCAAGTTCTCCTCCACCTAATATTCCTATGGCTGGTGCTAATCCTCCTCTGAATAGAATGGACGCCATATTCGCTGCCAGATATGCCCCCTTAATCCTACCTCATCCTATGAATCCTCTCCCTGCTGGAGATTACTTGAAATACATGCCCAAGTTCACCGGAGAAGGGGATGTAACTTTGGAAGAGCACCTGGCTGCCTTCTACAGTTACGCAGACAACTTCAACATTGAAAATGAAGATGTTTGGATGAGAGTCTTCGTCCAGAGCCTCGATGGCGAGGTGAGGAAATGGTTTAGAGGATTGGCCCCCAGATCTATTGTTGGGATCGAAGCTCTGGATAGTGTTTTCCTGAGGCAGTGGGGAGATAGGAAGGATTTCATGTATTACATGATAGAGTTTGGGTCTTTAAAGAATATGGATGGAGAATCTGTCTCCGACTTCTCCAAAAGATTCAATAAGATGTATAAAAAAATCCCTGCCGAGATAAAGCCTTTAGAAGCCTCAACCAAAATTTCTTATGCTAGTGCGTTCGGCCCCGATTTCTTAATTTTGTTAAGAGAAAGAAGAGACACCTCCTTAGCTCAAATTCAAGATGCAGACATAGAGGTGGAATCCAATGTGTTAGCAGATGACAAACTGAGGAACAAGGCCGACGCAAACAAAAGAAAAGGGAGGTTGGAAACCTCAACTTCTGGATCATCGGTGCCCCACCCTCAAGTGGATGAACTGACCAAGATGGTGAAGTCTCTATCTGCAGAGATGGAGAGAATGAAGGTTGAGGGGAGGCAATCATACAAGGGCCCTCAGAACGCTGAAAACAAAGGAGGTTTCAGGAGGCCAAATATTTTTACTGCCCCAAATGTGCAAAGAGAGAAGGGAAGAGACAAAGAAGACCAGAAAATTCAGGCCCCTTTTCAAAACAATTTTGTGGCCGAGGGGGAAGAAGGAGAAACAAACGAGCTTGATCCTGAAATCCATTGCTTCAGAGACACTCCTCCTTTTCCTCATCTCACTCAATCAGCATACGAGGAGTCCCTCATGGACAGTCAGCTTAATGAACTGAGCAAGGAAAACAAGACTAGTAGTCGCCAAGGCAGATATGACCTGAGGACCCAGAAGAAGGCAGTAACACCTGATGTTCCTGAGCAGTCCACTAGAACAGAGAAGCCTGCTAATGAAGTAGCGGACAGTCACAGAGGTAAGAAGACCCGACCCCTCTCTCCCATAGTTCAGAGTCATGTTCCCGAAATAAGAGAAATCCCAAAGCTCTCATCTTCTTTTAATTTCGAGCATGAAATTCAAAAAATCAGAATCCCTGTGCCCCTGACAGAATTGATTAAACATGAAGGGTTCAAAAAACGCTTCTCTGAGATTTTACAGTCTGAGGTCTCAAGCCTTCCCATAGAATCCATCAATTTACAAGATGAAAAGCCTGC
>SNQJ01S0201229.1:5465-16885 GCA_010110895.2 Picea sitchensis | reverse complement strand
ATAATTTAAACGAAAGTAAACAGTTGATAAAAATTAACGTTTTTGTTTAAATTGAGATTTCTATGCTCGTTTCTAAATTTTGACATATAATCTTGTAATGAATGTCTCATACTATAGTGAATGTCTTAAGTTTGTCTCAAAGCAAGCCAAGCTATGGAACTATTTGAAAAGGTTGATTATGTAGCTCATTATAATTATCAAGATTCTAATGGGGCCCCTTTAAATTTTGTAAAAATTTAGGGGGAGTTGTTTGGGGCCCAACACAGCCTTTTAGGGTTGCCATCAATGCCAAAGGGGGAGATTGTTGGCATTTTTTACAGGAAAGCATGTGCTTTTCATTGATTTCAAGAACAACAACTTCGATTTTTTACAGGAAAATCATAATCTCAGAAGAGATAGCAGTTTCCATAATTGCAGACGAGGTCCAAGAGATAGACTCGCAGGAGGAGCAAAGGTCGAGACTCATGAAAACTTAGAAAATATTCTAAGTTGGAGAGATCAGAAGCTCAAGAGGAAGAGAGATAGTGATCATTGGATAGCTGATCCAAAATACCAACAACCGTTAGATCCAGTGGATTTGTGAGGAGGTTACTGTTCGGGGAATCTCACTTCAGAAGAATTGGCGACTTGAAAGTTGGATTACCCAAAGCCCAAAATCTGAAATGAATGTGGACCATCAGATCTGGAGAAAATGCGATGACCATCAGATTGAATTAGTGGAATGATGGTATAAGCAAGCGCTGAGATCTAAGATCACGATCACCCAAATATTCGTCAACCATCGAATTGAGTTAATTGAAGCGTAAGTTAAATGGGGCTAAAAAGTTGAGAATTTGATTATCCAAATACCAATCAGTCGTCGGATCAAACACGAATTTCTGTCAATTGTTGGAGAATTCTAAGTGAAAGGCCAGGATAAGCTAGAAGAGCTGGATCACAGACATATTGGGTCGTTGATATAAAATCTCGATCCAACAAACGTCATTTGTTTTGGGCATAAATATGTGAGGAGGTTACTCTCCAAAAAAAATCTCATTTCAAGATGTTAGTTTGAGATTTGAAATATACGAAGTCTGGAGACCCGAAAAGATGAAATACGTTCTCGATCATCGGATCATCTGAAGAAGATCGCATTCGTCGGATCATTCTAAAGTGGAAGGGCATGATAAGTTGGGTAAAGGGCATGCTAATCTCCATGGTTGGGAATTAGGGACTCAGATCTACGGTCGACAGGGCATATCAGACCACCCCCCCTCCCCCCCGAGATTTCTTCCTTTAACTGTGGGGGGGGGTATGAATTGGTGGTATTTTCATTGTGGGACCCTCATACATGTCACATTTCTATTAACTCAGACCCCCCTCGCTCATTACCACTTACCTCCTAACCCCACTCCGAGTAAACCACCAAACCACTCATACATACCACCTCCACTCTCTAACATCACACTCCACTACCCTCTACATGTCATACTCAACTACTGCGCTCTGGCTCCACATTTCACTACACCACCTACACATCTCACCCACGTTAGCATACCACCTCAACAAGGACATGTGGTAGACCACGTCAGCAAGAACATGAGCCGTCTGATCTGAAAGATCACTTCAGGTGTATTCTCAATCGTTGATCATAGTACAGTGGAAGGATAGTTTAAGTTTGAGAAGTTGAAATTTCGAAGTTCCAAAGGGCGAAGTTCTGACAGTTTTCCATCTCAATGTTTGATTAAGTCCTGGCCATCGAATTGAATAATGAAACAATGAGTGTAAGGATCAAATCTGACCATTGATTTGTTTCCGTGAAACAAATCGTCTGATCTAATCCGTTTGTTTCAAGATCACCGTCAAGCTCATAAGATCGACGGTCCTGTCGCATTGCAGGGCCAGAACATGCTAGGGTCTTAATATTTCATGAGCGGGTCGCAATCGAAACCACAGTTTGGAGAAAGGACGTGTGGAGGCTCGTAGTGAATTGCGGGGCGAAAAGTAGGTTTCCCTCAAACCGCCCATGGACGCGCCCACAATCGCATGGTCACATGAAGTTCATAGCCCAAGGTCATATTGTGAAAAAGTGTTAATGGTCACTAGACTGAGATCGAGAAGCACCTTTTGAATATGTGATTGGGTCAGTGCCAGTGATCACGTGAAGGAAGGGGCTTAGAATCCAAAGAAGCCAAAGACGATTGGTTGTAACTGATAGAGAAGACGAAGATTTTTGACTACCAAAGAAGACAAGGAATATCAGGATAACACCCACTGATGATGAACACACTGAGCATAACCACTAGAGAATTCAAAGAGCTTCAGGGTGATTTCCAAAGGAACTGAAGAGTCTGGAGGTAACTACCATTAGGATGAAGACTCATCATAGAGAAAATTGACAGATGGAAAAGTGTCGAAGACCATAACTGCCAGAGAAGCCAAAGAATCTCAGGATAATGGCCACTGATGAAGAACAGACTTAGCATGATCGCCATAGAGAATGAAGAGTGAGGTGTATGATCTGGAAGAGGACTTGGCATGATAAATATATGTAGAACAGAGAAGAGATGGTTGCTTCTGTTGGGAGTTATTCATGCGGGTGGAAGCGTGTTGTGAGGAGGAGATGAAATGCACAGAAGAGGCATAATGCATAGAATGGAAATAATACACAGAGCATAAAGTTTAGAAGAAATACATAGAATAGAGATGCATATTTGAGAGAGAGAAAAAGTCGAGTTGTGCATGCAGAGACAGAGAAGAAGATCGGAAAGATCAAGAAGATGCGAGAATAAGACATTGATGCAAGCACAATAGATTAGTGTAGCAGAATAGTGATGATGTTGGTAAGCCATTGATTAATACTGTATCACTGTTATAAATTTAAGAAAAGCAAAGTTTTATATTTCAGGGTGTTAAGGTGGTGCTAGGGAGGATTGTTTTCCTCAGAGTTTCAAGTGGGTGCTTGAACACGGGGAGTTGTAGCTTCCATCTGGTTGCATCAAGAAAAAACCAGGGTGGTAGGGTGGTTCAAGGGAGAACTGGTGTTCTTTGTTATACAGGTTGGTTCTTGTGTGACTGGAAGTTGGTGCTTCCATCCAGTTGGTGTTGGAATACTTAGGGATTTGGTGCTTCCTTCTAGTGGGTTCTAGAGAAATCAGAGAGTTGGTGCTCTCAACAAGTTGTTGATTGTAAAATAAAGGTGGTAGCCTCAAAAGGATTTGGTGTTCATAAGAATGATAATGTACAAAAAATAAATACTACTTATCATATCAAGAAGAAGCGTGTTTTCCCTTTATGGTTTTCCTCAAGAAATATCCATCTCTGTATATTTCATGTGTGTGATTGTTGTTGAAAATTCTATTGCTTATTTCCCTGCATTATTGTTATCATCATTGAGTGTTCTGTAAAGAGTTTAAAATGGGCATATTTTTTTAAGCACAGTAACAACTGATTCACCCCCCCCTCTCATTTGTTCAACACTATGGTCCTTATAAGGTGTTTCAAAATATTGGTACTATGGCATACAAATTGGAGTTTCTTGCATCCTCACGAGTACACCCAGTTTTCCATGTTTCATTCTTAAAGAAGGTTATAGGTGACAAGATCCTAGTTCAAACTATATTTCCAGAACTTGATGAGGAAGGAAAAATTATATTGGAGCCTGAATCCATCACTGACACAAGAATTCGCCAGTTGAGGAATAGATCCATTTTAGAGTATCTCATTAAGTGGAGGAAACTTTCTAATGAAGATTCCACTTGGCAAGATGAGTATTTTATACATAAGCATCCATAATTACTCAAGCATTGTGGAAAACACTTGTCTAAAGGGGAGGGGCATGTTAATCCCTAAATAGTGGCACATTACCCCTTAATTGGGGAATATTACATTAGCAATGTTATTTTATTTATGCCAGCTTGGGTCCATTAGTTGTAATTGTACCTCCTAGTATCCTATATATACCAAGGAGACATTTTCATTTGGAATCATCTTGTACTTGGACATTTTATGTGGTGTATAAGGAGGTTACCCCCTCGAAGAGGCTTATTATTTGAAATTCTCTCTTTTTCAAGGCGTTGAGTACTTATTCTAAGGTTTTTCTATGCTATATTGATATTTGGTTCTTAACATGTTTGGAAACATATTTGAGGTCTCTTGCATCAGAAAGGAAAAATCAATGCGCTCAATGGTTACCTATTGGCACAAGGGAAGACCCAGGGTTCAATGCTTCAACAACGCACCAACAAAACCCTAACTACTGGCCCTTTTGGCAACACCTGCAAAGCATATGAAGTCTCACCCACAGTAGAGGCAGGGGTGGTTGCAAGACTCCAGTTTCTGCAACCTTAGCCGGGACACAGATATGTGATTACAATACTCTAACAAAGCACTTAGCAATTGTCATTCATTTTGTCTACAACGCAGATAAACCCTAATTACAGTCCAGAGCAGTATTCAACAAGATTCAATATATTCAAGCACTAAGCACATCAACATAGATCCAATATAGTATCTCATTCACATCATTAGGCACTAAGTTATCATATTCATCTAAACATACATCATGGTAGTAATAATTAATCATACGAACAATAAAACAACCATAATGCACAAAGCATACACAACACCGGATATACGTGGTTCACCCCCAGCCTGGGGCTACGTCCACCACCTCTTCTTCTTATTTATTATCTTATGTCAATCATCTTCATGCATAGAGCCATAAGGTCCCACTCCGCATAGGATAGGAGATCTATGTGCACTTCGCCAGATCCTCCCTTCCCGAGCTAGGTTACAACACAAAGCCTTTACAAAATCTCTTATAGTCTCTTGCACTTAGCCTTTCAAGTCTCACACAGTATACACAAATCATGTAAAAATATCACTTGCACTTAGAATCACACCCCTTACTTACATCGCCTAGATTTCTATTTATACATTTACAAAAGGGCCTAAACATGGGTAAACCCACGGGTCGACATCCAGATACCTGTTACATAAGCCCAAAACTAAAAAATCCCTAAAAAGGGGTCAAGATCCTGGATCTCTACTTCGACTTATGCTCCACCTTCGATATCCTATCGAAGTCCTAAAATAGGTCAAACTTTACCAAGGATATCCAAGAATTGGTCAAGGGCCAATAGGCCCCCAACACTCACCTATGACTCGTCCTGAGTCACTCTGATCTGGGTAGCTTTGCTTCAAAAGCCTCGAGCTTGGATCGAGATGCTTCGACCTGCTGCTATGCCAAGGCCTCCTACTCGATGAACTCTTGAATAAATGCCTCATTCACAGGTCCCTCTAAGCATTTTTCAACTCAAGTGACTACCTGTTTCAGCTTTGCTCCTCTTCCTTCAATCTCTTCGAACAGTTGGAAAGCTACATCCTGGACTGGTTGGAGCTTCTGAGTCACTTCCATGACTTTTCTTTGTATGGTATGGACCTATTGTTGAGAAGTGCATTGTTCCTGGGATCTTTTCATTCGTTTAAATGCTGACAGGAGCTTTAGTTGCACTTATACTGTCGTTTCTTTCTTCTTTGCTTTGTGGATTTGTGACTCCAGTGTCTTCAATTCAGGGTCTTTAGTAAGTCGCTCATAATTATGTGCACTTCTACTGCTAATTTGTTGACATTCCAAAGCTATTGCTCTAATCTTTTCAACTATGCTCCAGGTAGTGGCTTCTCTTTGGTCTCGCACGTCCTGTGGAGTACTTGGTACTTTTTGTAGCTCTAGATCTTTTATTCTCTATTGAAGCTATTGGATGGCTTCAACAAGCTGTGCTACTTGATGCTCCACTGGGTCTTCCTCCTTTTTCGCTAAACCTGTCACAGAGCAAAGTTCTCTGCTAACTGCTTATTTTACTCCAACCTGCTCCACAAGTAGTCGTTCTTTCTCGTGTTGGATCTGCACTTTTTCCTCTTCAAACTTTGCTTGGAGGGAAACCTTCTCCTTCTGCGCAACCCTGCGTTTCTCTGTTACTTCCTATTGTGATTTATTTAGGTCCATTGTGGCATGTTTTGTTTCTTCATGTGCATGACGAAGGAAGACTTCAGTCACATCGGCTAGTCTTTGAATTTGGGTAGGCTCATCTCCCAACTCTGTTTCTTCTGATGGAGGGGGTGTAGTGGACACTGTGCGGCTGAAGTGAAGGGCATGTTGTACCCCTCACAGTTCTACTTCAATTTTTTCATACATGGTCTCTTTCTTAGCTTCATTTCTCTATAAAATATCTTATGAGGTGTCTGATATAGCTGCGATGATGAAGTCGAAGTCATCGAGCGTGAACGCAGTCTGTAGCTTGGTCTTACTAGCTTTTGACTTCTTCCATGATGTGGGTTTTGTGGGAGAACCCTTTCTTTTGTGAGATGGCTCTGTGTCTTCAAGGGGATTCTGTGGCGGTGTTGCTTCACCTTGCTTCTGCTTATATTCTTATCCATTATTCTCTTCTTTATCTACTTCATCATCACCTCCTCCAGGTGATTCTGAAGCAATTTTTTCTGATGTATTGTCCAGTTGCTGGATTTCTTTTGTCTTATTCCTTCTGCTAGTTCCAGGTGTATCATGCCCTTCATGAGTGATCACCATGCCTCCGATTAGTTCAGGATCAGACAGTTATGCAGGGTCAATAGGGATAAGGATCTCTGTAGGCCACTCCTTAGTTATTTCTTCTAAGTCCTCTTATGTGAGTTTGTAATAACTCTGTAGTACTTCTTTGTGTTCATCTCTGCATACAGTGATGTAGATAAAATGTTTGTCTACGTGAAACTTCACATAGGCCTGAACCTGTGCAGGGTGTTTGGCGTTATATGAGGGACAACCTCAATAGCCCTCTTTAGTTGCAGGTAGTATGTGTGGAACACCGCATTTGATTTCCATTGTTCTCCCATATCGCTTGAATATCATAGCGAAGTGAACTTCCTAGCTAAGGGTTCAAATGGTTTTAGTTTATGGAATTTCACACCTTCTGGCATCTCCCAAGCTATGAACGCGATTAGGATCAACAACCAACTAAAATGGAACTCATAGCCCTGATCTTGGGCTTCGTGAAAGTCTTGGTATAACTGGTTTACTAAGTACTTTTCCCAATTCATTTGTATCCCCTCCACACATTTCCCTTCGAGTTCAAAAACAAACCTTATGACCTGCATGGGTCTGTTCTTCCGAACTAGCTTACTAGCACTCAACTGGCAAGCAAGGCGCACTACGCCATTCTAGATGGAGGCTACCTTGTAGCCTTGCTTCCCCATATCCACATCATCGTATGTTTCTTTAATATACTGCACCAGGGCGTGGTCTATAGCCTTCCCTGGGTAGAAGTATTATGGGTCTCGTCCCTGCATGCTCAATCCGGTGATCCGATGGATCTGCATTGGATCGACGGTGATGTGTCTATCTAGCCATAAATAACCTCCATGGAAGCTCGACAGTAGGATATTAACGCACGCGTTAACCTCCTGGTGCCTTCCAAAATGGGGTATTTTCATTACGTTTAGGATGGTGGACTGTGCGAGGTCCATATTATCCTCGACTTCTTCCCCTTCATCCTAGTCAAATACTTGTGAGGAGCGAGCATGTTGAAGTTCTTGCGATCCCTTAGGTTAAAGTCATTGATCTTTAGTGTCATGATCTTATCCGACTGAGGCTTTCATATGTGTGTCCCCTTAGATACATACACAGTAACCAAGGTGTAGTCGAAGTCCCTCGGGACACTGTCACGATTCATCATACCGAAGAGAGGCAGGATGTAGTTGGGTGGAATGGAAGGGATTAACTTAATGTTTTCCAAGTCATCTCGATGCTTGTTTCTTTTCTCATCTGCAACTCGGGATGGTATGGATCCACGAGCACTCGATGGGGAGGCTTTCACTCCTCACATCGATGAAGCTTGAACTCCTATGGACATCACTCTCTCTGTCATTAGATCGATTAAAATTTCCTCTACTGAATTTTCTGCAGCATTGAGCTCATCCAACATGCACGCTTAAGATCGAATATCTCAGACTGATGAACAATTTCTCAATGTAATAGAATGGATGGCAAGGTCTCAATAAGCACAACACAACACAGTAACAATGAGTTCTCTTGTTGGCTTGGATACAATTCGTGAAAGTGTTCTCAGCGCAACAATCGACGGGATAAGTAGACAATGATGTAATGGATCCTTCCAATGGACAAGAAACCTTCATCAATGTAGTTATGTCCATTACGGTGCGGTCCCAACAATATGATGGCGATCTTTCTGATCATAATTGTTTTTCTAACCATTCGAGAACGTCAATCTAATGGTTATAATGCCTCCAACAGTCATATCACTCCGCCATGGTGAAGTGCCAATCTGAGTTGCTCTAATATTATAGCGAAGTTTGAATTTTGGATACCTTCCTTCCATGAAGTCTTCTCTGGAACTTCCTATAATGTCTCCAACTTTGCTTTCTTCTTGCTGAGATTTCTAGCCTTCTTCCCTATGATCTGGATTACTGGGTTCCTCTTCCCATTCTGATTCTTATCTAATCTTGGCATAGTAACTTTGAGTTGTTGATGGTATTTTTTATGTTTCAAGGCCAATACTTCTTCTTTGTCTGGGGTAGGCACTCTACTCTCTTGTACAGACAGGTGTTTTATGTCTGCTTGTGTTCTTTCAACTTCAACATCCAGATTTCTAGTCCTCAGTAGATTCGACTGGTTTTCATGTTCTTCCAGTAAGTCTGTTATTCTCTTAGCCATGAAGTCTCTTAGTTATTGTGTTTTCTGTTCTAGAGCTTCCTCTTGTTGTTTTCTTTGGATCTGGTCTTTCTCAATCCAGTTTTTTCCTAGCAACATAGCAAATGGGGTTTTTTTCTCAATAAATTTAACAACTTCAAATTCTTCTTATGTCGAAGTGCCATGAGAACTCATAGATGTCTGGGTAAGTCTTCCACATAAGGTTATCATCTTTCCTCTAAATAATCCTATTCCTCCCAATGAAGGAATCGTAGCAGGTTTTCCTAAAATTTCTCAAGTTCTTTCTGTCATAATATTCACCTATGTTTCCTCATCCAAAACACAGTCTATGTTGAAGTCTCTTATTATTGTTTCGATGCACTCTTTCTCTTTGAAGATCTCTGATAAGTTGATATCTTTGTGTTCATTCAGAGTTTCTTTCATTTGTAGTAATATAGTCTCTGATTCTTTCTGGGGTTCTGTCATAGTCTCAGTTTCTTGGCCTTTCTCAAGGTTTTCTTGTCTCATATTCATTCTTTCAACCTTGGCAATCATTCTAGGGAAATCCAGAACATCATGGTCCATAGCTTTACAAAAAAGACAACTAGGTCTTCTATCAGGGAAATCCTTAGCAAGATGGCCTAGCCTTCTGCAGCTGTAACAAAGGGTTAATCCTCTCTTCCTCTTAAATTATCCCCAACCTTTCTTGTACTATGCACTAGGATCGTTGTAGCTAACCTGCAGAAAATTCTTCCTAGGATCCTTCATCCATTTGTTAGTCCAAACATTCTTTCTATGCATAGGAATAACATATCTTTCATTATTTCTATCAGATCTATTCATATCAAATCTTCTTTCTTCTAAATGTGCCCTAGTTTTCAGACTAGGACAATATTTATCAAACATACCTAGATCCATACTGTCGAAACAAAAATTTCCACTTATATTACCTTTATCAAAGCACAAAGCTTTTAGTTCTTACCCCTTTAATAAAAAAAATTCATTGATCTTACCTCTTCTCTTCATATCTTCCTCCTTTCTTAGCACATAGCTTCGTAGTCAAGTAGAATATAAAGCAACATATATACACACAGAGCTTTCTTTCTTTTCCTTAGTTCCCAGCAATCACAATTTCAGGTCTTGGAAACGGAACCATTTGTTGGCACAAGGGCATACCCAGGGTTCAACGATTCAACAACACACCAACAAAACCCTAACTATTGTCCCTTTCGACAACACCTGCGAAGCAGATGAAGTCTCACCCGAGGTAGAGTCAGGGGTGGTTGCAGGACTCCAATGTCTGCAACCTTAGATGGGACACAGATCTGTGATTACAATACTCTAACAAATCACTTAGCAGTTGTCATTCATTTTGTCTACAGCATAGATACACCCTAATTATAGCGCAACATAGTATTCAACAATATTCAATACATTCAAGCACTAAGAACATCAACATAGATCATATCTAGCATCTCATTCACATCATTAGGAACTAAGCTATCATATTCATCTAAACATACATCATGGTACAAATCATTAATCGTATGAACCATAAAACAACCATAATGCACAAAGAAAACACAACACAGGATATACGTGGTTTACCCCCATCATGGGGCTATGTACACCAACTCTCTGTCTTCTTTATTATCTTATGTCAATCATCTACATGCACAGAGCCATAAGTTCCCACTCCGCATAGGACAGGAGATCTGTGTGCACTTCTCCATATCCTCCCTTCCCAAGCTAGGTTACAGCACAAAGCCTTTACACAATCTCTTACAATAGCTTGAACTTAGCTTTGCAAGTCTCACACAGTATGCACAAAGCATGTACAACTATCACTTGCACTTAGCATCGCACCTCTTACTTACATCGCCTAGATTTATATTTATACATTTACAAAAGGGCCTAAACATGGGTAACCCCATGGGCCGACATCCCCATACCTATTACATAAGCCCAAAACCCAAAAATCCCTAAAAAGGGGGTGAGATCCCAGATCTCTACTTCGAATTGTGCTTCACCTTCGATAACCTGTCAAAGTCCCAATATAGGTCAAAATTTACCAAGGATCTCCAAGACTTGGTCAAGGGCCAACATTACCACTATTTGAATGGTGGTACGACACTCCTTACCAAACAACTGTAAATGTGTTGAACCTGCACATAATAGATCTAGCTAAAAAATACTACACACATTTGCAGAGAGAACTTGAGAAAGAAGAAGCAAGAGAGAAAGAATGGAAGAATTTTCATTAACCACATTCCACACTCAAAGAGTGAATAATTTACAATATATATAGAATAAATGAGTAACTAGTCAGCCATAGTGGTGGTCTAGATTGATCTAGACATGCACCAACAGTTACAAGAGTAAGCTGCCACATAGTCTAGTCTCTCAGGCAGTTACGGGTGTGAACTGCCACTTAGTTGAGTTAACTAGTCAAGTAGTCTTTAGTTAACTGACTGAACAAAGAGTAGTGATTTGGTGATGATCCCAATTTTGCATGGTGAGAAAACCAATGCAACATCTAAACTCAACTCAACTAGTCAAACTGAAGTGTCAACTGAAATAGAATATTCTCCAGGTGGAATATTCTCTCCTAAAATATAGGAGACTAGATAATGACTAATTATGACTAATAAACAAGGAATATGGAATATTCTCTCCTAAAATATAGGAGACTGGATAATCACTAATTATGACTAATAAACAAGGAATAAATTTAGGAAAA
>SNQJ01S0201228.1:0-16885 GCA_010110895.2 Picea sitchensis | reverse complement strand
CGCTTCTGACCTAGTTGTTAGACGTAAAGCGAGATGATGATGTGTTCCTTGCTTCTGACCTAGTTGTTAGACATAAAGCAAGATGATTCCTTGCTTCTGACCTCGTTGTTAGACGTAAAGCAAGATGTGACTGATACTGAGCTACCAGCTTAACCGTTGTGACATTGACCCAGTGTAGTACTGTGATGTGCCAGCCTAGTGCTATGATGAGGTATCATTTTTACTAATACATATTTGATGCAGATGATGATAGCATTCTTTCGAGAATGATGATGTTGTCGATGAAGAAAACTTCCGATGACTCGTAAATATGCTAGCCAATGTTTCAACATGATATTGGCGATACTGTCCTCTTGATGCCATTGATGATGCAAACCTCTCTCGCCTAATGCTGATGAAGAATACCCTTCTTGTTAAGGGGGAGTGTTGAAATATTGTAACTGCGAATAGCATTCTTATTATTATTGTTATTTTATTATTAGGATTAATCCCCATTGTGGATTAATCATGTCGGTAATTGTATTAGGACCAAATCCCCTTTTGCGGATTGGTCAACAAACAATTATAATAGGCAGAATAAGAAATCGGCCCCAACAGTTAATAAGAAGACCCAGAATTAATTTAAAGGTGGGTTTACCCACCCAGAGTGAGAGGTCGGCCCTGCCAGTGAAACCCTTTCACACGTGCCAGTCTTGTATATATAGGAGGCTAGTGCCTCACTTCTAACATACAACTCACTTGCTCATTCTCTTATGAGGCAAGCTGCAATTACCAGTTGGAGAGAGGAGAAGAAGAGTGGCTCATCTTTTGGAGAGGACTATCTGTATTGGTTTGAGTTATCTCTTGAACATTGTATTAGCAATTTATGATAAGGAAGTTTTTGCTGGGTTTTCTTCCCCTAGAGGGTTTCCCAGGATAAATGTTGTGTCTCTTGTGAATGTGTATTTCTCAGTGATCTTGTTCTTATGATGCTCTTATCTATTGAAATGCAAAGAACTATAATAATGGCATAAACATTAACACTAGCTTGTGAGTACTATGATCAAACAACTCTTAAATACTTTGAACAAAACCCTAACTATTCTAACCCTAGCCTAAGACTAACCCTACTAACTGAATGTTGTCGTCATCTCTTGCTATTAACATCATTGGGCAGCTATCGTCTTACTTGTGAGCAATTGAATGGTTATTTAAGGGCAATACTTGAATGAAATATTGATTGTTACATTGAATGCCATGTTTTCTTAGCATTTATTGAAGTGATATTATGCATCATTGATATTTTATAAACATTGACTTCGTCAATATTCATTATTCAATTGCTTATATATCAGATAGTCATTGATTATATGAAGTACTAACCAAGTGAGTAAGCTTGCATATATATGTTTCTTGTTTCTTCGTCTCGGGTAGGTGCATCTCTATTTTTGGTTATACTTCTCTTTATTGGCTGTTAGCCGGACTATCTTCTCGGTGGTGACTTGTGAGGGGAGAATTTTACCTTTTATTTTACAATCCTTTGCCTTCTCAAAACCCCAGGTCACCAGGGATGTCTCACCTGGGACTTACCTCCCTAAATAGAAAGAACCTTCCTATCGAGGTGACATTGGGTGGGATTGGTTCAGTTACTCCAGTTTACCTCTTTACATCTATCTTTTATCCTAACTACAAACTGTGCGATAGCAGGTCTCTTCCTCCTGGATTCATTGGAGGTCTTTGGTCTCTTCCTCTGGTGTTTAGAGGTGGTCTAGGCATAAACTTAGATTTCGATGTTGGGCCTAGATCTCTCGTCCTCCATATAGCATCGTGCAAGTTGGTAGGCTTGAAAGCCTTAACCCAACCCTTTAAGGGTTCCATCAAACCCTCTTTGAAAAGCATCATGAGTCTTGACTGTGACACGTCCTGTACCATGACTGCTATCCTCTGAAACTCCTCAATATACACCTCTAGTGATCCTATCTGTTTGAGTTGTGTGAGTTCCCTGAAATGGAGTTCTAGATCCCCCTGGTCAAACCTGTCAATGAGCCTCTATGTAAACTCTGTGTATGCCACTATCTGATTGTGGCCAAATGTAGTTAACCCATGGTACCACCAGTCATGAGATTTTCCCTCCAAGTACATGGTGGCAAACTTGATGGCATCCATCTCTCTCATAGGGCTAAGCTGCAGGTAAGTGTCTAGTTTTTGTACCCAAGCCTGTGCAGTCATCTTGGTCGAGCCATCAAAGTAGGGGATCTCCATTTTTCTAGCCCTGCGCTCTAACTCATAATTGTTCCTATGGTACGGACTAGGTTTGCCTCTGAATTTCAATCCACAATACTGATCTAATGTGATTTTCCTTTGAACTGGTGCACTTAGTGAGTTGTACTCCCTGACATACTGATCAAAATTATCCTCAAACTCATCTAGATGGTTGGGTTGTGTCTGTTCATCCAAGAATGAAGGAAGGTACGACCTATGGTGGTCCTGCTGTGTGTTTGTTCTTGTGGGGCACTTCCTCCATGGCTCTTCCCTTCCATATGATAATAGGGAACATGCTCATGTTGATGTTTATACCCTCCATGAGATCCAATAGCTTCTCTGTTTGCATATTTTTCAAGCCCTTTTCCTCCACGAGTCAAATCCAATAGTACCTGTGAGATCAGATCCTAATTTGCAGATACCTTTTCTAAGGTCTCCCTCAACTCACTCTAACTTCTGCGTGATGCCTCCTGGTTTTCCTGTAAGTGTGTGACTAACATACTCTCTGTTTGGAGTATAGACTGACGTAGTTCCTGTGTCAAGGTTGCTAAGACCTGTGGCTCACTGTCCTCACCTGAACCTTCCATATCGGCCTCTGGTTTGCTTGCCTGCCTCCTACGCCTGCCCATATAGATACCACTGAACTTTTGCATGCACTGATCCCCACTGGTTGGGAGGATGAACGCTCTGATACCACTGTAATGTTCCCAAGCCAATTTTTTTGCTTGGAACACTAACTGACCACTGATTAACTTGTGTTTGTGTGTTTACTTGCAGGTTGACTTCTTAAGTTCGGCCTTAGGTTTTATAGTTCAGTTATCAAGCATAGATCTGAAGATATAATCAATGGAAATACAAGATATGACTAGTAACACAAGATATGGAACCAAACAACAAAGATCTGACCTTTATTAATATAATAAGCAAGAACCTGATACAATGAGGATGCAGATATGGAATAACATCAGATAGATCCAATAGATAAGATATGAGCTACTACAAAATGCTCCCGACAAGAAGATACAAGCCTCCAAAGGTTGAATGCAAGATGAAGACCAATATAGAAGAACCAGGGTTAAATCCCAACCCCCCCTGGTTGATGGCACGTCCTCCTAAAGAGCTGAGAAGACCCAATATTTCGGCCTAGCTGATGGAAGTCTCCAAATGACTCCAAACCCAGTAGAATGATAGATCGGGGTGAATAGAACCCCCTCCTGAAGTCTCAGACTGAAATGCCAAGGGATACCTCTCCAAATGTTGAATCCTCCAGTGAAGTTGCGCCCTCTTGAATCCTTTCAATGCCCAATAATTCGGCCCTGATGAACGAGCCCTCCAAATACCCTTAAACTTCCTAGGAAGATAGATCGGGACACTGCAAGTCACTAGGTGAAGTCTCAGGGTCAGATCTGAAGTATAACCCTCCAAACTAAGTAGATCTGAATCTCAATATTGCCCTCCTTTTCTCCAAATCGTGTCAATGCTCTAGGAAATCAACTAGGAGGAATAACTCTCTCCAAAAGCACTAGAATGCTAGATCAGGGACCTGGAAAGAAAACCCAAGTGTTCAAATCTCCAAAAGCCCTCTCACACCCTTCGATCGAACCTCTCTCCAAAGAATGGTGTGCCCCCTTGCTGGAAACCCTCAAGGGTATGACCTGCTGCTCTCCTGATGAATGACAGTACCTGTGACTGTTGTAGAATGGTGTGGGTGGAGTATTGCATCCCTGAGACCAAGCTTGGAACAAGATAGGTGGAATCTTTCACCACCGAGTTGTTCTCTAGGGTTTGTATTCTCAAAACCCTCAAAACTGTGTGCTCAAGAGCCCAAAAGAAAAATGCATAATAATTCCAAAAATGAGTGAGAGGTGCGCCCTAGGCTTTCCTTTATACCTCCTTTCTATTCCTCTGTTGAGTTAAGTTAACCCTTAGGTTCAACTCCTAACTCAACCCCAAGCGTTCTAATCCTTCAGTGGGTTACTTTTTACCTTTTCAAGTCAACTTCAAATTATAACATTGAGTTTAGCTGACTTTTCCCCATGCTGCATGAGACTATAGTCTAGTGGGGATGACTAGACTACTGAGTCTCTCCAAACCTCTTCATCAAAAGGTGGGGGACATTACAAAATGATAAGGTGTTGCAATGGCAAGGCCCTAGCAATGTCTTCAATAGATAAAACAGCTCCTTGGCATAATCTAGTAGGGAATTAAAATAAGGACACCAACATGTGCTTATTTCCTAGGGTTTATTCCAGCAAATTTCATTAACAAAATGCAAGTAAAACACTATAACTATTCAAGTAAGGGAAGGATTGCAGAAATTCACTTACATTTACCAAGTATTCATCAAGCCAAACCCTAGTTATAAACCGTCCACCAAGAAAAATGCCAAAAATCACCAAAAAGAAGCCTCGTTCAACAAGTGCGCCACAATTTAAGCCAAAACCCTAATGAGGGCCGCAAATTTCAGACCTCACATAAGTGTGAGTGAAAGATGATGAGAAAAAGAGAGTTTTAGCTCTCTATTTATACAGTAGCAATGACCTTAATTTTATTTTTAGGTCACAAAAGGCCAACATGGCCAAAAATACATCAAAATATTGTTTTACATTAAATGTCATAATTAAAACCCTAATCAAGCATAAAAGGTGACGTCATGCCCTTTTAGGGTGATGTTAGGCCCCTTTAGGGCAACGTTGGCCTTCTCGAGAAAAACGTTTGGCCTCCTTGGGCCTCCGGAACCTGCCACTTGGCACATAACTGCCTCCCAAAACCTCCACAAGTGTTGGATGACGTCATAGGTGTCCTGGCTGATGTCATGGGCCTTCCAAGGCCAACGTCCTGTTGGAAAGGGCACAACCACCCTGGGTACAGGTCTGCTAAGCTGCCTTCGGTGGAACGTCCTCCTCTTCTCCGGTGCAGACCCTCTTGTTATCACATAAACTTGTCAAAGCCTTAGGGGTTTGTGTTTTCTACCCAAGTCTGTATTTTTGCCTGTGTCTCTCCTCCTTTTGCAGACCCGATCGTAGGTTTTTCCTCTCGGCTTGTAGTTTTTCTTCTGTCTACCTTCGTCTGTTTGATCGACCTATTTTCTCTAGGATCGATCGATTCTCTCTTTACCTCTGTCAATGATCATTTTGTTTTCCCGAGCCCTCAGTAAGTCGTCCAGGTAATTATTTACACAGGTCGCAGTCATGAGCACAAAGCGCAACACTTAGAGCGGTCTGATATGGACTCAAATCAAGCGAGCGAGCAAGATCATCTTTCAACTGTGGAGATCCACTAGGCAGATCGAATCGACGACCATCAGGCGATCAGTATCATAGAGTTCCACCAAGTTTAGCGTCAGACAAAGTTTTGAAATCGCGAGGCCCATCCTAGTCGTCGATCCTGTGAAGGACACGTGGCGCAAGACTAGCATTTCGCTGACCCGCAGAATGGAGAAGTCAAAGGACAGAGTCATGAGAACTCGCGAAACGCGAGGTCCCGAAATGCCAAAATGATCTGGGTCGTCCAATGCAAAGAGACGCATGTCACCCGATCCGAGCGATCGTGATTTCGCGACTAAGAGGTTTGAGCATGGAACACAACGTGAGTCCGCGAAATCGCGACGCGCTTGAGAGTTGGGCCCACGATCACAGCCCGCGGTCATATGGAAAGCAGGGCCATAAAGAAGGGGAAAGCGCCTGTCGAGCAACGGGCAACTGAGATTGTTTAAGGAAATGATCGTGGCCGCCAATTCCAAAGTAAATCCAACCGCCGATCTAGATGGGTCGTTTCACAAGATCGAGCATCGAAATATTTGAAATCAAAGGGAGTGAAAACTCCCGAAATGAGAGATCTCGAAATTTCATATGGGATATGCGTAAGGTCATGGCCCGAGGTCACGTGGAGCGATGAATAGGAGTTGCGCCAAGGGCCGAAAGCGCCCGTCTTGGTTTCAAGATGCCGAGATAAATTGGAAGGAGTCGTGGGCACCGCCGGGAACATTCATGGGTGTCAGGCTCCATCTTGATCCCGATGCAGGTAGTTAATGGAAATGGGTAAGGTAGTTGAAACCTCGCCTCACCCCATAAATGGAAAGCATGGAAAGACGGCCGTGTAGGCAGACTGTCAGCCGAAAGTTCCCCTGTCAATGGATTTTCTTGCAAAGCCCACACTGGTCTAAGATCGCGTCTGACAGAAGAATTAGGTGTAGACTGACAGAAGAAGATGCAAACGCAAAGCTTTGATTGCAGTGGCCAGGTCACATTCCTGGTGATGGCAAGTTGTTTTGAGTATAAATACTTAGTTTTGATATTTTGTTAGGGTCGATGGTTGAGCTAAGCTCCTGTATTGTAAAGTTTTAATGAAGCCTATGGTTCTCTGATTATGTGTTGCCATTTGAGACTTCTTGTTTAATGACAGTCATCTTTCTTATCATCTCTTTTGCTTCTGATATTGAAGACTCGGGCATGGGTGATCCAGTCGAGTTGTTGTGATTGTATTGTAATGTATGTTTGATTGCGATATTGTTATGACGTTTTCAGTTTCCTGAAGTTTTGGGTTCAAGAAGATCTTGTATTCGAAGGTTTTTCTTCCTTAGGCTGCTGGAAGACCCGATGTCTATAGCAGACCTCTACTTTTCCTCACCAATTCTTGCCCCTACTCACCCTTTACTACAACTTACTAACTGAATTAGATCAAGACCTCACTTGCTTATGCATGCTAGCCCAGTTTTCTGAGTTAAAGCGCTATAATCCTGAGAGTGTGTCCATTAGACCACCCTTAAATTTATTCATTGTGACATAAAAACTGATGGGTACTGGGCTTACCTTTGCCGCAATCCAGAGGTGACTTCTAGTGCTAACATTTTTGACATCGTTGTTGGGGACGAATTGAAGATTTTCCCTGGGATTGAACGACAAAGCTTACTGGTTCTGAAGGTTCATCAGAACTCAGTACATCAAGATTGCAACTATGCACCTGGCGACTCCACTGAGACAACTCCACTATTTCAGTTGTGGCTTCCAGAGGTAGACATACGAGGTCTACTCCACAACTGCCTCTAGCAACACCTAGAGTTGATCTAGAGAAAATTATTAGAAGACGAAAGACCCCTCAGGGAAGTACTTCGATTGCTGAACTAGGTATTTCTGATGATGTTCACCATCCTCTTTTAGAAACTCCAATATTTGCTTCTCATTCTCTTGTTATACCATCTATTGGAGTTTCCCGAAGTTTAAAGTTTGGGAGTGTTCCTATTGATTTCTCCCCTCCTGGTCTTGGATTGGAGGGAGAAAGCTTTATCACTCCTATCTCCCCTGAAGTTGTATCTTGGTTTAAAACTGGGATCGCGGGAGATTTTCCCACTCCTGGCTTCACAACTCCTCCTCCTATCACAGTTACTGCTTTTACGAGGGAAACCTTTGTTCCCTCCAACACTGTAACTTTTTCCTCAAATCCTCTGTTGTTTCCCTTTCCTCCCAAAAACACACCCCCAGTCTCCCCTGTTCGAACTCCATCCCCTCCTAATTCTCCTCCACCTCACATCCCAATGGCAGGTGCTAATCCCCTTAGGAACATAATGGATGCCATAGTGGCTGCAAGGTATGCCCCTCTAATTTTACCTCAACCAATGAATGCTCTCTCTGCTGGAGATTACCTAAAATATATGTCCAAGTTCACTGGAGAAGAAGACATAACTGCTAAAGAACACCTTGTTGCCTTCTACAGTTATGCAGACAATCTGAATATTGAAAATGAAGATGTCTGGATGAGAGTCTTTGTCCAGAGCCTTGATGGTGAGGTTAGAAAATGGTTTAGGGGATTGACCCATGGATCTATTGTTGGGATTGAAGCTCTAGATGATGTTTTCCTGAGGCAGTGTGGGGATAAAAAAGATTTTATGTATTATATCACGGAGTTTGGGTCACTAAAGAGAAAAGAGGGAGAATCTGTCTCTGACTTCTCCAAAAGATTCAACAAAATGTACAATAAGATCCCTGTTGAGATGAAGCCTACAAAAGCCTCTGCCAAAATTACCTATGCTAGTGCTTTTGACCCTGACTTCTGCCTCTTGTTAAGAGAGAGAAGAGCTACTTCCTTGGCTCATATGCAAGATGAATCCCTGGAAGTAGAGTCCAACGTATTGGTAGTTAACCGACTCAGGAATAAGGCTGATAGGGACACTCCAAGGAGAATATCTGAAGCCTCCACCTCCGTTTCCTTTGCTCCCCCCCCTCAAATGGATGAAGTAACCAAGTTACTAAAATCACTTTCAACTAGAATGGAAAGATTGGAAGTAGAGGGGAAGTAGACATACATAAATCCTCAAAATGTTGATAACAGAGGCAACTTCAAGAGGCTGAATAACAATGCTCCTCAGATTATGAAAAGAGAACCTCGGAACAGAGATAGGGATGATCAGAAAATCCATACCCCTCTTCAAAACAACCTTGTCGCAGATGATGGTGGAGAGGAAGAGGACCTTGACCCAGAAATTCACTGTCTTGAAGACGCTTCTCCTTCTCCTCACTTAACTCAATCAGCGTACGAGGAGTCTCTCATGGACATTCAATTAAACGAGCTGAGCAAGGGGGACAAGGCTAGCAACAACCCAAATAGATACAACCACAGGTTTAAGAAGAAAGAAGGGAAGTTTGACATCCCCGATTCGCCTTCCAAAGCAGAGAAGTCTGCTAATGATGCAGCAAATAGCAGCAAAGAAAAGAAAAATCAGAACCCCTCACCAATAGCTAAAGGCCCTGTCCCAGAGGTGAGAGAAGTTCTAAAGCCCCCTTCCTATTTTAATTTTGAGCATGAAATTCAAAGGATTAGGATTCCTGTGCCCCTCTCAGAGCTAGTCAAGCACGAATATTTCAAAAAATCCCTCTCTAAGTTGTTGCAGTATGAGCCATCTTGCCATTCCACAGTCTCAATAAATCTCCAAGATGAAAAGCCACCAGTCGTCTTAGGTACTATGGTAGAAGATAGAGATGATTCATCCCCTCCCTTCTATACATCACTAAACATACATGACAAGGTGTTGCATAATTGTTTGATGGACTCAGGGGCATCTCATAATCTCATGCCCAAAACTATCATGGAAGGACTTGGATTAGAAATCACAAAGACTTATCATGATTTGTATTCTTTTGACTCGAGGAGAGTGCAATGTCTTGGGGTCATCAAAGATATGGTCGCGACCTTGTTTCAACTGCCCATGAAAAGTGTGGTCATCGATATCGTGGTGGCTGATGTTCCTCCCAAGTTTGGCATGCTCTTGTCGAGATCTTGGATAAAAAGACTTGGGGGAACCTTGCAGATGGACCTCACATATGCTACTATTCCTTTGTTTGGGGGGGAGCATAGAAGACTGTACAGAGAAGCTCAGTTGGCCTACATTATCAGCGATGAAGCAAACCCCATCAATCATCCTATCTTTGCCCTTGATACTTGTTATCGCACAGTTTGTAGATGCAAGAAAGGCTAAAGAATAGTAGGTCAAACTTGGCAAAACAGGAACCTTCCCCACCCAATGTCACCACAATGGGGAGGCTCTTTCTATTTAGGGAGGCTAGGCCTAGAGGAGACATCCCCAGTAACCTGGGGTTTTGAAAGGGCAAAGGCTAACAGCACAAAGATGAAGTTCCCTTTCACAGATTACCACCAATCAGATAGTCCCGGCTAAACAGCCAATAATAGAGTATAACCAAAGAAAATAAAAGCACATGCTTGAGACAATACAACAAGGAAACTGATACGTGCAATCTTGGTTAATACTTCATATAAATCAATGACTGTCTGATATTCAATATGAGCAATTTGAAAGGTAAATGTTGACGAAGTCAATGTTTACAAAATAGCAATGGCATTAATATCACTTCATCAATAAATACTTGAATGAAACGGCATTCAATATAACAAATAACTTCTTAACTCAATTAATGCCTTCAACTACCATTCAATTACTCAAAAGTCAAAACATTGCTGCAATAAAAATGAAATATTCAATGATGACGTCAGCAACTTAGGGTTAGTAGGTTAGCGTTAGTGTAGTTAGGGTTTCAGTTTAAAAAAAGTTTGAGAGTGTTTGGATTTGATTTCACTTCAATGCTGGAGGCTGGAGATCAGTGCCTTAGGGTTAAAGGAGTCAATAAATGATGGACGCAAGAGTTGAAGGGAAAGAGATTTCAAAGGACTGGAGGGAAAAGTTTCAAGGTGCTGCTAGAGTAGGGCCTTAAAAGCAGAACCCTAGGGGAAAGAGGCTCACTTTGGTGTTGCAAAAGCAAGGCCTCGTGCTCTCTCCTCCTTCCCAGCAAACGGCTAGCCAAAAAACAGGAAAAAATAGACCAAGACAGGAGGTTTTGCTGAGGGAGGTGTTGCTAGAGCAAAGCCTATCAGCAAACCCTAGAATAGTACGGCCCTGGTGTAGTAAGCCTAGGCCAGGGACATCTCACTCTTATTGGCTCAAAAGGGTACGGCTAGCATAAGGAAGAAAGAAAAAGGAGTGTAGCTATGGCTAGGCTCTCTTTTTCCTCTTCAATGGCTTAAGGCTTCTCTATCAGGGGACATGAGACAACGACCTACTTGTGTGTTTGTCCCCTAGGGTTTTGATTTAGCAATATTTATAAATAGATGCAAGAAATCAAACTACAACCATTCAATCAAGAAGTTTTGCAGAAAAATACTTACAAATCATGAAGAAATAACCATGCAAACCCTAGTTGTAACACCTTCCTTCAAGAGAAACACCATAAATGTCAAAAAATCTCTTCCTTTAACAAGTGAGCATCACTTAGTTCAGCCAAAAACCCCAATAGGGTGCTAAAATCAGACCTCACTAATGAGTGAGTGATAATTCATGTTAAAATGAGGCTAAAACTCCTCAATATATAGTGTATCAATGACCTAATTTACTTTTTAGGTCATAAAATGGCCGACAAGGCCAGAATATCAAAGTAATATTGTTTTACATTAAATGTTCAATTTAAAACCCTAACTGAGCAAAAGTAAGACGTCAAGCCCCATTGAGGGAGACGTTAGCCCCTTTTAGGGCAAATGCAGCACCAAAGGGCAAAACGTTGGCCCTCTTTGGGCCTCCCAATCATGCCACACGTGCCAACTGTCCTGTCAAACTGTCACACGCTCAAGGTGACGTCATGATCTCCTAGGTGACGTCCTGGGCCATCCAGGGCAAAGGTTCCACTGGAAGTGGGTCAATCCCCCTAGGTCGGGCTCTGCCAAAGTGCCTCTGATGAAACGTCCTCTTCTTCTCCGGTGTAAAACCCTGATCAACCACCATCCTGTATCTGCCCCCTGATGGGGTCTTAGCATCCATCTGGTGGGCTCTTCAGCCCCATGGAGGTCCGAACTGATCATCTCCCCGTGTGTACCGGTCCAAATGGTACATGTCCGTCAGGCATGGTCCTGCACATCAAAAGCTACGCCCTCCATGGGCTCATTAGTCACAGGGATCATAGCAATGTCAATCACATTTCATCACTAATATTATTAAACACATGCATAAAAACCCTGATACATCGGTCAATAGCTCAAAGACATTACAAAAACCTACAATACAAGATCAGAGAAAAAGACAAAACGTCCTATTAGGCTAGTATCCACAAGAAAAGGGAAGTTTCCAGGAAGGTTTCATCCAAGCCATGTAAGTGAGGTGATGTGGCTAGGGGATGTCCAGACATGTGGGTGAAGTGAGAGCCAGGGATGCATAGTGTTATCTGTTGGTGCCTTCGTAGAAGGCGAGCTGTACCTGTCATGGATGCAATTTTTTCCAAACCCGTTCTTGCCTTGATTCTTTTCTTTTATTTCCTTTTTCTTCTTCTTTTTCTTTTCTACTCAAGGGCTAATCAGAGGACACTACCTTGGCATGGTGACCAGAGCTGACAGTGTTACCCACAAGTACTTTCACAGAAATGAGAAGGTTGGCTCGTGATGAGACCCCCTTTCCCTTGGCCATGGAACCAAAGGTCACTGCCTTGGTGTGATAACCAGATGGTGGCAATGTCATACTGTTAGGTACCCATGAACCTAATAGGTTGGCTCGTGATGAGACCCCCTATCCTCTTGACTAGGTCTTGTTTGTTATTTTCCGGGTCCCTCTTGTTTCTTACTGAGAGGCTTTTTATTGCCTTCTCAGGGATCCCTGGGCGAAGCATCTCGAGGTCTTATTTCCAGGCTTTTATCTTTTACCCGTTGCTTTTACCTTCTGGGCCTTTAGCCCCTTCTTCCCACGAGATAAGGTGCAATCCTACAAATAGGTCAACCCAATGCTCGGACAAGGGGAATGGGATAAGTGAGCAGGAGACAAGGTGAAATAGTGGTGCTATGATGGGAGCGGACAATGGCTTTTCAGAAATTCCCCAGTGGCAAACCAAAACCTATGGGCACAGGCTTGCTAGGGCACCCTGTCAATCTCCCCAATCATGGTCAAGTGGGTTAATGTAAGATCCAAGCAGTTGTTAGAGGTAAAAGGGAATCATATGCATATATTTAAAGGTTTCAATGATCAAAAGTGACACATACCATGATACCTGGACCAATTACCTCATGCAGCAAGAACCTCTTCTGATACAGGACCAAGCCGATGGTGATGGATGCTGCTGCTGCTGACAAGATAAGGCTGATGGAAGAAGAAAAAGATAGGCCCTCCAGGGCCATGCTCAGGTCAATCCTGCTCTCAGTACTCCATGTCTAGGACCTGTGGGGCTCGAGACATGATCTCCTGGTTATCCCTAAAAATCAGGGATAACAATATTGATTTGGGATCCAGCTTATTGTAGCTCACCGATGCCCCTGAACCTCCTCTTGAGATCAGGAAGTCCATTACTCTCTCTGAAGATTCTCCTCCGATTACCTCTGTGTGGAAAATGTTCTTCGATGGAGCCTCTTCTAGAGAAGGTGTTGGAGCTGGAGTGGTCTTTGTCTCACCCATTCGAGAAATTATATCTCTGTCATACAAACTAGAATTTGAAGTGACCAACAATGTGGCGGAATATGAAGCTCTTGTTTTGGGTTTGAGAGCTGCAAAAGACATGGGGATTAAAGAGATATCAGTGTTTGGGGATGCTGAGTTGATTGTCCAGCAGATCAGAAATATTTATCAGGCCAAACACCCTCCACTGAGATCATATAGAAATGAAGTGTGGAATCTAATTGACAGTTTTTTCTCGGCTTTCAACATTTCATTTATTTTGAGAGAAGAGAATGTCATGGCTGACTCTTTGGCTATATCAGCAAGCAATCTCAGAGTTCCCCTGCCACCCAAACTCATGTATGATATAGAACTAAAATACAGGCCCTCTATACCTGACAATGTCAAGCATTGGAAGGTATTTGAGGACAATCTTGAGATTAGAAAATTTCTTTAGTCTGTTGATGAGTTCTCTGCATTGCACATTGATCAGGATCATGATCCCGAAGGTGGCCCTCACGCTGATTTATTTCTAAATAAAATTGCTAATCACCATATTGTTCAGCTGCCTAGCAACCACATTCCCAAAGGACTAGTTCCATTGGAAATATTGTTCGATGGGAATGATGTGGCAGTAAAGTTTAAAGGCCCAACTGAGGATGTTGATGTAGCTGAATGCAATATTGGTACAGAGGAGGATCCAAAGTTCATCAAGTTGTCAAGCAGCTTGTCAAGGGAGCAGAGAGCCGAGTATACTGATCTATTAAAAGAATCTGCCGATGTGTTTGCCTGGACCTATGAAGACCTCAGAACATACGACACAACCATCATTGAGCATAAGATCCCATTGAAAGAGGAGGCCAAACCCTTTAGGCAGAAATTAAGACAAATAAATCCTATGTTGTTGCCTATTATGGAAAGGGAGGTAAAGAAGTTGTTGGACGCCCAAATCATTGTCCCTTTGAGATACTTTGAATGGGTGGCCAACTTGGTTCTAGTAAGGAAAAAGAGCAGAGAAATCAGACTCTGTGTTGATTTCAGGAATCTGAACAGAAGCTCAAAGGACAATTACCCTTTGCTAAAGATGGAACACATGTTGCAAAGGGTGACAGACGCATCCAGGATCTCCATGATTGATGGCTTTTTTGGCTACAATCATATCTCTGTCCCGCCTAAAGACAGAGAAAAGACAACCTTCACCACTCCTTGGGGCACATTCATGTATGCCAAAATGCCCTTTGGATTGATGAACGCAGGAGCAACCTTCCAACGAGCCATGGACATCGCCTTCGTTGGAGAAAGAGACAAATTTGTGGTCATCTATCTGGATGACATAACAGTCTTCTCCAAATCTGATAAAGAACATGGTCAACATCTGAGAAAGGTATTCTCGAAATGCAGAAGGTTTGGTCTCTCCCTAAATCCCAAGAAGTCTCTATTCGCCATGCAGGAAGGAAGATTGTTGGGACACATTGTATCAGCTGAGGGGGTCAAGATTGATTCAAGCAGGGTAGAAGCTATTCAAGCCTTATCACTTCCCAGATCCAAGAAAGAAGTTCAGTCCTTCCTGGGCAAAATCAATTTTCTGAGAAGGTTTGTTTCAAATTTTGTTGAATTAGTGAAGCATATCACAGCCATGCTTAGGAAGGGGAACGAACTAAAATGGATTGTCGAATCCAGAGAAGCCTTCAACCAAATCAAAAAGGCACTGATTGAAGCATATTTAATTGAGCATATTTAATTAATTACACTGAAGGTGCTATTTGGAGCTTGTTTCTTGGAGGAACACCTTAGTGTAATAGCTCGTTGGAACTGGGATGAAAATATCTACAGGATAGGATGATAAAAAGTGACTTTCAATGGCCGAAGAAGTTATAGGGGTGAATTAATCACTTTTTAGAGTAAAAAGGGTCATTAAATTAATAAAGTGATTTTATGAAGAAATAATAAAGATGAATTAAAAGTCACTTGAATGGAAAAAGGTGAAAGGGGGTATAAAAGAGATATAGGGGCTTCTATTCTCTGATTATGTTGATTGATTTTTTATTTCTGGCCTCTTGGCTAGAGAGCTCAAGATACTTGAGGGTTTTGACTTAATAAACCCTAGAGATCATCAAGGGAGTGAAAGATCCTCCCGTTCCTAATCCAAGCTTGGCCAAGGTGGTGAAAGATTCCACCCTCACCATTCTATTCAGTTTCAGAACAGTTTCAGTAGTGTTTGTGGAGGTAGGGGCATAGATGTGGATTTTCTGCAGAATTGGGGCGCACTGTCTAGGGAAGAAGAGCTCGTTGGGGCTTAAGGACACTAGATCTGGAAGAGATCTCACTTCAAAGGTCTTTGTCATAACCAAGGTGCCTTTTCTCATCAGTCTTGGAAGAGTTTTCTCTGCATATTTATTTATTTTCATACCTAGGCGAATTTGTTGAAGGAAGGCGCATTTGTGAAGAGGGATCTGGTGGTTTGGGGTTAGATTTATCATATACAACTAGGGTATCTTCTCATATGAGTTAGAATTTATCAGATCTACAGGTTTATAGCCATATCTTAGAGTTTGGAGGCCAAATCCAAAGAGGCCGAATTTCTGAAGGAGTTCTTAGCGAGAGAGGGGCGCAACTCAGCTAGGAAACTCAACAGTTGGAGGAAGGAAACGAGTTGGATTTTGTAGATCTTCTGCATGCAGCTATTGGAGGCTCAAGGAAGCCTAGATCTCTTCTCTCTATTGTATCTTGGAGGTGCTATCAGCACAACTATTATTCTTCTGTATCTATTCCAGATCTATTCATCTCTTGTATGGAGGTTAGCTTATATATTTAAATAAAATACAGATCTGAAGTATTGTGGTCATTTCCTTGTGTTATTCTCTTTGCATCTTGTTGTTTAATTGTTGCTTCTTCATATAAATCATTTATTTGCTGTAAAAAATGTAAGAATAAACCCCAACACAAATCCTACAAGACAAACCACAAACTGTTTGACAAAATACCACAACCAGAAAACACAAAACTTCAAATGTTCCAAGCAAACTCACTTGGGAACATTACAGTGGTATCAAAGCGAATTCCTTCGCCATCTTGTGATTTTGTGATATATTGATGGAGCGTGAATTTGAAGCCATGGAAAGAGATTATAACTCTCGGAGTGTAGGATTCCGGAGACTGTTCACCTTGGATGAGTATTGCGGCATCAAATACAAGGGAAGACCAAAGGAATATTACAAAGGTTTGATCACAGATAGGAGGATGTATGGAAGAGCCTTACCCAATGGGAGGGTTATACCCAAGTTTTTAGATAAGCATCGAAGTGAAGAGAAAACAAGGAGAGTAGAGCCTCACTGATCAGCGGGAAAAAAGGGAAAGGAACTTTGCTACAATTGCAAGGAGCCTTGGGAGCCAGATCACAGATGTAAGGGCAAGGGGAAAGTGTATTACGTTGAGGTGCACTACGACATTGATGATGATGAGGATGACAAATTGGTAGCAAGGGACACACCATCAGTAGAGCTATCTTTTGAGGTTAGCACACATGTGGGACAGGTTGAGGAGCTTGATATGGAGCGGACAGTAATTCAGTTTGACCATTTGGTTGGGCATGTTGAGATTAGTACCTGAGGAGGTGTTCCCCATGTGTTTTCCTTCCTTAGCACATGTGGGAAAGTCATTTGGCACTTTGTCCTAGTACTTTATGTCTATTTGTACTTTGACTTTGGTTAAAGTGCATTATGTCACTTTTGG
>SNQJ01S0201227.1:22344-32734 GCA_010110895.2 Picea sitchensis | reverse complement strand
ATGTCAATTTCTAACACATTGATTTCAATGTACAATTTCAATTTCAATGTCCATTTCAATTTCTATTTAATTTCTAATGCATTGATTTAAGTGTACATGTTTAATTTATATTTCCATTTCAATTTCTAACGCATTGATTTCAATGTACATGTCAATTTCTATTTCTATTTCTATTCAATATACATATACATAATTGTTAATGAAAGTGTACATGTCAATTTCTAATGCATTCATTTCATTATACATATCAATTTCAATTTTTATTCAATTTATATTTATATTTCACGTGTATATCACATTTCATTTGCAGTTTAATATAATAGGAACTATTGTTTGGATGGCTATACCTTGAATATAAAACATCTTATAATGTGGATGGATATACATTGAATATAAAATATCCCCATAATGTGTATGGCTATACATGGAACATAAAATATCCCATGACCTGGTAGACTTTGTTGGATAGGTTGTTATGGTAGAATTTGCAATTTTTTCTCAAGATTTATTATAAAATGTGTACTTAGTTTAATTTTTTTAATTAAGTAAGGTTTGTGTTTTATGTAAGTTAGAAGAGTTAGTGTTTATCCCATCAATCAATTTGAAGTAATGAAGTACGATTTTGAATCAACCAATCTTTGTGATATTAGAAAGTGGAAGATGAAAAACACTTTTACTTAAAATGTTTGACCTATGCATACACAAAATTTCAATTTGAAGTAACAAAATAAGATTTTACATCAACCAATATTTGTGATATTAAAAAGTGGGTGATGAAAAACACCTTTACTTAAAAAAAATTTACCTATGCACACATTAAATTTCAATTTCACAATATTTGTAACATCATTGATCTTTAAAACTTGTTAATTTATGATGATCAAAGAGATGTATGAAAGTTTTTCTCCAATCTTTTTTATCATAGAAACAAAATGTTAAAGCAAATCAATTAAATTCTTATCAAGTTTCTTAAGGTTCAATAGAACAAAGTTGATCTCCCTGGATGGTAATCATTGTCATCATCATTATTATTTGACTAGAATAACCTTACTTTCTGTAATATCCCCACTATAATCCCTAGTTTAATTAATGCATAATGTAGATAAGAATATGGATGTGGCTAAGCGATGTAATATGTGAAATGTATTTTATGTTTTTAATAAAAATAATGTGATGCCAACTGCTACGAATGGATAGAGATGGGGGCTGATTAATCCACAAGTGAGGGGGATGCCTGAGAGTGTCTAAAAGGGGGGTCAAAGGGAAAAGGGTTTATGGGTGTTAATCCAAACCAAATTTTCTAAATTTATTTATCATTGGGGAAAACTTCTATTTCAGTTTGAGTGTCTGAAAGCCCAATCATTAAACTCATGTAAGAGGGTGGGTGTGAGAGTCACATCGCATAGTTATTGGAAATCACGGGAAAGAAGCAATCAACATTAGGTAGAGTGAGTAGTCAATGGTCTTGGAAAGATAGAGGAAATTTGTATGGGTTGTTACAGGTATTTTTTACAGGAAAAGTTAGACATGAATAGCAAGAAAAAACGGGGAAGAAGAGCATGAGAGCTGGAACAACAAAGGTGGGTGGATTCTGGAGCATTATGGAGCATATTGGAGCTGGATATTAAAGAGCCAAGTTGTTAGGCTTGAAGAGTGAACTCTTGGGTGAGTTGCACTATATCAGCAAGTGTTTGTTATTGGTTTGTTGGTATTTTTCCCTAGCAGTGAGTTCCTTTGAGTTCTCAGCTGATATATTCCTAACTACATGTCCCAGACAGACCCTGATAAATGAATCGGACGCCCAATGGACTGAGAGCAGTGAAGGGGTACATTCCTTGGGTTGGGCAGGTCAAGAGGGAGAGAGTTGGAGGGAATCCAGGATAGTTGTAGGATAAAACCAATGGGTTGTGTGATATTGAGCTGTGAGGGAATACATGCACCCTTATTTTGTGGATTCCTAGCACCTGCTTAGGGGTGACTTGCTATTGATATTTGGAACAACATGTCTATGGTTGGGTGGAACATCCTTCCCAGATAGTTGGTTGCAGAAATGTTTTATAAAAGATAAGTGTCTATCTATTTTTCTCATTTATTTATGAGTTCATGGTTGTGCGTTTACTTTGTGAATGAGAATGGTTTTTTATATGTTGTTATAAATGTTTTATCAGTTGCATTCATGGTATTTTAGTGTTGTAGATGTATTTAATTATGGGTATCATAAATTAGTTGAACATATGTTTAAATCATAGATGGTAAACCACAGGATTTTATTAGCAAAAAAAAATTATTTTTATGCATGTTTCCATGTAGTAATGTTCCCTGGTTAAGTTGGGGGGGCATTACAGAATGGCATTAGAGCTCAAGTTTCGATATTAAGGTTGTATGGGCTAGGATCCAACACAAATTGAGTAGATTCGTGGTTATAGATTTCATCGTGTGGATAATTTGGGGGAAAATAGTGAACATAAGTGAAATCCCCAAATTAAGAGCAGGTTTCGAGTTTTAGTACTTCAGAGTAGTTGAAGAAGGTAATTCCTGGTGTCGAGTTGCAGGTTGTAGACTTGATTTTGGCCTAGAGGGTTGACATCCTGTAAAATTCAAGACGATCATGAAGTCTAGTAATTGACGACCCAGATTGATTCGACCTGAAGAATTAGTGGTTAAGATTTAGTCACAGGAGGCTCAAGTAAGACATTCCCGAAAGGAATTTGGGAAGAAGGTTTCAGAAGGACTTAGAATTGGGCATGAGATTGAGTCTGAAGGGAGAATCTAGAAATAACAAGAGTCGCCAGATCAATCGAGGCCATTCTTAGTCATCAGAACTCGTAGAGATGTTCTTTCGGAAAAGTGTTTTCAAGAGAGTTCGTTTGGAAGGTTGGGCGTGTTTTGGCTATTGACGAAGTTAGTCTGATTGAGGTAACCAGTGGCTATTTTTGGGGCCCGAGATGATCGTGGTCATTGATTGGCATGATGTTTGATTGTTTGATCTATCAAATGAGCATGTTGTTTTGAAAGGTTTGATGATGGAGGATAATGCCATATAAGTCGCCATGTCAACGTGCAATTTCAGAGGACATGTCATCAAGGGAGGGAGAATCCACCAATGCCACGTAGCGTTTGTCTACAAGTTTGCAGAAGGAAGTTGTCAGAGGGTTCATTCCGGAAGGTTTTTGATGGGTGAGTCCGACAGAGAGGCCCTGATAGGCTATTGAAGCTCAAAGTTCGGAAAGATCAAGGAGCAAGGAAATGTCGTTTCCCATGGAGGTTTCCCGATGGAAAGAGTCCTATAGTTTTTCGGACTACAGATTTTGAAGACATTTGCGTACTAGAAATTTGGACTTCCTATGGGAAAAGTCCGAGAAAAAGCTTTTGAAAAGCCTGTAGAGGTCTAGCAACAGCTTGGAAATGCCAAGAAGATCAATGATTGGGATTGATTTCAATTTTGAGAGCAACTGTCTAAATCTAAAGATTGTTACAACAATAATTTAATGAACTTTTCTATGAAAATTTCAGTTTTCGAAGGTCTTCATCTTATAGGGCATTTTTGAGGGCCTAAACAATATTTTTAGAAAATAAAATATGTACCAAAATGTGTCCTCCCAGGACATAGAGTTTTTCTTCTAAAATTATGGAGCTCAAAGATAATTTCCCATAAAGCTAAATTGCTCCCCAAACGGAGCTTGTATGACGGAGTTACAACCAAAACAGTCAAGAGTAAAAATTTAGTACCAGGTTTCTTCTAGAGGGCATAACTCGTAGCTCGGGAGTTAGTTTGGGGCCCAAGATCAGTCTATGGAAATCTAATGGATTGTAGAAGTCAGCCATGGAGCCTGATTTGAGTTATGGGTAGTTGGAAATGTGTTGGGAGAGAAAGAGGACACTTGTAGCGGGCGGGGTTGAAGAAAAGGGAAAACGGTCAAAACTTCTGAAGACCGTAACTTTTTGCTTGAAGCTGAGAATTGGGAAAATAAATAGTAGATGGAAAGGTATTGAAGAGGAGAATCCCTATATAGACCCATAAAATTATTTTGAACAAAACACTTTACAGTCAACTCAAGAGAAGATGGTTGATGGCATTAAAGGGGTAGAAAAAATTATGATTTATTTTCCAAATTGTGTATGTCTTTATTTTCATCTAACATAAATTGTTTGCATGCACATTTTTTGCAGAATTAGAGGTTCATAGAATAAATTTGGTTTCTATATGAGAACCGTAGAAATGGAATATTCCCAAGGGTCCTACAATCATGAAGAATAATTCATAGGTCTGCATGTCATCATGGGAAATGTTGAGACATAGTCCAATGGAAGAAGAGATAGGTAAGAGATTATAACTATGAGGAGAATATAGAGAGGAGTGCAGAGTTTTATGGATGATAATGAAAATACTATGAGGTATAATTATTAGGAGGAAATACTTCAGAGCTTGAACATGTTGCAGAAGCAAGCCAAAAAGGACTCTGGCACAAGGCAAGAAGCTAGTGCTAGGCAAATGACAACATCCAAATCCCATAACATAAGAGATGGGAATGGGAATAACAAGAAGTTAAGGAGTAGGAGCAGGTTCCAGCATGGATGATTTTAGGGGCTAAATTTCGCTCATGGGCTAATTTTTCATGCTTTTTCCCAAAAAAAGATTTGCTATTTTAAAAATGATTCGCCCAAATTCTATAGGATAAAATTATTTTATCTTAAAAATAGCCAAAATTTTATACAAACTAGATAAAATCCTTATAAATTTGAATATTTTACAAAAATATCGCCAACATTTTATAGTTAGCATATTAAGGATTAGTAACATTCGCCAAGGTTTCTACATTTTAAAATACATTTCCATCCTTAAAATCATCCCTAGGTTCCAGCATTCCCCAGAGAAATCCACTATGAGAGATCATGTTATTTCAAGGCTAGGGAGCATCCCAAGTGTGTCTCCTATTAGAAGGAAGAGGAGGAGGCCAGAGGGAGACATCTTGCAGGGTGAACTAAAAAAGATAAATCCATCAACTTTCAATGATGAGCATAGGAAGGGAGAAAAGGTCGAGTCTTGGTTGTTGGAAATTAAGAAATATTTCCAGCTACATGATTACCCCTCCAGGGTAAAAACAATAATTGCAACCTACCACTTGCAAGGAAAGACAACCATGTGGTGGGATCAACTTAAGCATGTCAAGCACCTTGATGAGAAGAGGGTCTCATGGAGGAAATTCAAAGGATATTTCCAAGAGAAATATGTGTATGAGCATTACTATGAGAGGAAGATGAAAGAGTTATTTGAACTCAATTTGGGAAGCATGTCAATGGATGGGTATGAGAAGAGGTTCTTTCAATTGTTGAAGTGTGTTGATTTCATAAAGGATGAAAAGATCGAAATCCAAAGGTTTCTATGTGGGTTACCCTACTTCTATAGTGATAAGATACAATATGATAACCCCAATGCTTTAGAGGAGACCATAAGGAGAGCAAGGCATCTCTATGAGTAGAGCAGAGGGAGGCCAGTATTTCAAGAGAATTGGAATGACAAGATGAAAGGAAAGAGGGAGAAAAGGAAGAAAGGTTTTAAGCCACCATTTTTCAAGAAAAAACTCTCTAGCAAATCAGCAAGGCCAATCATCCCAAAATGAACACAAGACAATAGATTCCTTTGGGAAAAGGCCAAGGAAACAACCTATAGAATGTTGGGGATGTGAGGGGAATCACTTGTATAGTGACTATCCTCACAAAGAAGAAATTATGAGAATTGTTGTAACACCCCAGGTTTTGAACCTCCATTTTAAATAATGTATTGTTACAATACTGAGAGGCCTGATTGCCCAAATAATTATTAAAGGGCCAGTGTGTCAAAGCCATGTAATGTTTTTATCATTATTAATAATAAACACATCGTTGGTTGCTAGACGAACAAGGACTAGAGTTATAGGGAGATATGATTCCACAAGAGAGGGGACTTGAGGGGCTAAGNCGCATCTTGGATTGACAAAGTGAAAGGAACTGTTGAAGAATTAGCCATGGGATAGTTGGTTGTAATGTTCGCTGGTGAAATCCATCCATGACTTGGGGCCTGCATGTCTGAGATGGATTGACTTGTGCATTATTTTTCTCACAACTTTGAGTCCTGAGAATTCCAGCATTGAGATTCTAGACTAGTTGTGTTGGAGGCCCTGGAAAAAGAAGAAGGATTGCCTGAGGGACTGCATGGTAGAGAAAGGTGGAGGTTCATTTTCTTGGGGCAGTACAGGCTGGGTAGAAGAGAGTTGGGTACTTGGATTGTTGTGGGTGTTGGGAAACCTGTGAGAGCTTGAAAGCTGACTGGTTTGGGAACCCAAGTACACTCTGGAACCATCCTTGTGAATTCATAGCCTTGGCTCAGGGGTGACACTGTTGTTGAGTTTTGGAATAGTGGTGTCTGCAATTGGGTGGAACTTCCTTGGTCTGCAGCTAGTTGGTGTCATCTTTCATAAAGATAAGTGCTCTCTATTGTGATATTATTATCTATGTATGAATGTATTTTCCGTTGTATATTTAATTATTGTTTAATTGAATATTTAGACTATGCTTGCTTGCTGACTACTACTGTGCATGTCGTTAAAGTATTTTCTTTTATGCATCCTTAAATTAATTTAAAAAGGTATCAGTAAGAGAAAGAAGTCCAAGGGCTGGCTTGAAGGTAGCATACCCCGACCTATGGGTGGTTGGGTATGTTACAGTTTGGTATCAGAGCTTCTAGTTGAAACATCGGGCCGGTATGGGCTGGGTCTGTTGGTTAGAGTCTCGGGGTCGAGATCGAATTCTGACCGTGAAGTAGAAAAGCTCAAGAGGAATAGAATTGCAGAATCTATGCAGGAGGTAGAACACCAGAGACCCGTGGTAAGGGGTTCGAAGGATCGTGATTGTCCCCCTTCGAATCCAAGAGCAATTGCCACTATAGGATCAGAAGATATCCGGGATCGTTGGATCGGAGGACAAGTGAATAAGGGTCATCCGATGAAAATGAAGCAAGGGATAAGGTCACAACCATCAGATCCCATTGGAGAGACAGGTGGTGCGAGATCCACAACTCCGAAATTTTGTGGACGAGGAGGAGGTGAAATAGCCAAAGTAGATCCTGACCATCGATCACCAAGAGGTACGTGTCAGCAGATCAGTAACTCCGGAGAAATTTTTTCTAGAGGTTTTCAGTTGAGATTTGAAACTCCCAAAGTCCGGAGAGCCGGAGATCCAAAGTAACTCTCGATCGCCCGATCATCCGAAATAGATCTCAGCCGCCAGATCATCCGGAGTAAATCTCAAGCGTCAGATTGTCCGAGGTGAATCTGGGTCGTCTGATCCAGAAGAGACGTGGCGTAAATCTATGGATTTCGGGTGAAGGCCCGAAGTAAGCCTCAATTGTCCGATTCAAGAGGACACATGAAAAAATCCTGTGTACTTCGAGAAGGTTTGAAGTTTGAGATTTCTGAAACCTGAAGACCCGAAATGATCTCAACCATTGATCTGTTGAGAGCCACGTGTCACCAGATCCAGGGCTTCAGATAAAATCTATTGGGGCTAAACAAGTTTTGAAATTTGAGATTTCCAAAGTCAGAAGACCTGAAGTAAGCCTCAACCATCAGATTAAGGAGGACATGTGGTGCGGATCCGTGGAATCTAGATGAAGACCCGAAGTGAATCTTAGTCATCTGATCTAGAAGGACACATGGCGACAAATTGGCCAGTTCAGGAATTCAGAGTTCAGGAGAGTTGGAAGTGTGCTAGTATGAAAAATCTCGAAGTCTCGAAGCCCAAAGAGCCGAAGTGATGGGGCACGATGACGTCACCTAGAGGTGATGTGGATTATGGAATTCCCAAAGTGACGTGGCTTGCGGACGTCATCGAGGATGATGTGGACACATGGGATGTGTGCCACGTGCCAGTAAATTTTGAGCATTTGGAGTATTGAAAAGTCAGTTAGAACATGAAACATGTCACCCACCTTATTGGGCCACGTATCCTCTTCCAGTATTTCACCATGTGGTGACAGATCATGCAGTCTAGAGACTGGGCACTCCAGAGAGGAAATATGTGACAGGTTGCATTGGGTCAACAACTCTCGAAGGCCCGAAGGCCGGAGTACATATCGACCGTTGATTCCAGAAGACACACATCGAAGGATCATCGACTTTGGGTGAAAGCACTACAGGAGAAAGTGTGGGAGGAAATTTTGAAACTTTCGAAGCCCAGAGAACCAAAGCGATTCACAGCCATTGATCTGTGGGAGGACACACGTTGGCAGATCATGAACTCTGCGTAAAAGCGTTCCAGGAGGAGGCAAGCGAGGAAAGTAGAGACTCCCAAAGCACGGAGTCTCGAAGTGGTTCTCGATCATTGATCATGAAAGAGAACGAGGACCATTGATCTGGTCCTGGCTGAAAGTTCCAAAGTCCCGAAGCTTTGGACAAGCGCTTTTTCAGCTAAGCGTAGGGTCATGGCTGTGGTCATATGCATATTGAGAGCTAAGAGAAGGAGGGCTAAAGTCCGAATTGGTTGTCTTCGAGACCGAAAAGTGCTAAGGAAGTATTTACCCACGGTTTCTAGTCATGGTCACATGGGAAGGTGGTTTGAAGGAAGCACCTGCGCAGGAGGAAATTCTGTGTTAGCCAAGGATAATAGGACACTGTTATTTCCGGAGAATGGGGATATGATCTCCATGAACAAAAAACAAAAAAAAAGAGACATGTAGCATGGGTTGGCAATTTTTTTTATCGTATGCATAATTCTAACAAAATTGTCGCTCACACATTTTGCAAAATTAAGGGGCTTAAGCACATCAGCTCAGAAAACGTTAATAGAAACGGTAAGAAGCATGAATATGGAAGTGTAGAGCTACAAAGAAGACAACGAGATACTAATGAGAGAGCAAATTTAGATAAATTCTCGAGTGTTGCAGAGCTTAAATCGATTGCAGAGGCAAACGAAGAAGGGATCAAACTCAAGACAAGAGGAAGAAGGCAGGTTCCATGAAAGAAGGGATGATCGTGGAAGAGTTGGTTATTCCAGAAGTGCCAGTAAATCTCATGGACACCACTCACCTCCTTACTCAGAAGGAAGTTTTTATGCATCGGAAGATCCCGCAAGCAGTCCAGAGGTGCCCTCTGTTAGACAACAAAGAAGGAAACAAGTGGTAGATAGTTTGAAAGGAGAGATGAGGAAGCTCAAGCCACCTTCCTTTGATGGTGAAAGAGAAAATGAAGATGATGCCGAAGAATGGTTTCTTGGGATCAGGAGATATTTTCAGTTGCATAACTATTCGTCCAACCTGGAAGCCATGATTACCACCTACCATTTACATGGGAAAGATGCAATGTGGTGGGATCGACTGAAGCAAGCGGAACATGTTACTGAAAGTAGGATCACTTGGGAGAAGTTTAAGAAGTACTTCCAGAAGGAGTACCTCTCAGAGAATTTCTATGACAAGAAAATATAGGAGTTCTTTGAACTCTGATTGGGAAGCATGACTATGGCAGAATATGAGAAGAAGTTCTTGGGATTGTTAAAGTATGTCAGGTTCATTGTTGATGAGAAAGTGAAAATACAGAGATTTCTAAGTGGACTACCATCCTTTTATAAGGAAAATATCAAGTATGATGAACCCAATACCTTGACTGAAGCATTCAGGAAGGCTAAATACCTGTATGAGCAAGGCTAGGGAAGAGAATCCCTGCATAAATCTTGGAAGGACAAGAAAAATGTGAAGTCCGACCAGAGGAGGAAAGGATTCAAACCTTCCTTCAATAGGAATGAGCCTAATAGGAATCATCATGATCAGCATGCTAAGAGAGATTTCAAGAAGGAAGATTCCTTGGGAAAAAGGGGAAGACCACCAATCCAATGTTGGGGATGCAAGGAAGATCACCTGTACAAGGATTGCCCACATAGAAAAGACAGAGTGAATACTATGCACAACATCCATACAATCGAAGATATGGGAAGGATCTGTGTAGATTTAGATGATCGACAAGCAAAGTACCAGTCCAATACGATCGAGGTGGAAGGTAAGATCATAAATCAGCCCGTTGCTATTTTGATTGATTTAAGAGCAAGTCATTGTTACATTGATCTTAAGATAGTGGATAGATTACATTTGGAGAAAAGCAAACTTGGAAAAGCAATCTTAGTTCAGTTAGCCACTGGAACCAAAAGAAGAATCCATGATATGGTCAAAAGTTGTTCCATAAGTCTTAATGGCATGAATACTAGTATTGATCTAAATATCATACCCTTGGGGTCTTATGATATTCTGATCGGAATGGATTGGTTAGACAAGCATCATGATGTCCTAGATTGTCATAACAAGAAATTTACATGTCTTGATGGAAATGGAAAACAGAGCACTGTGAAAGGAGTTCCAAGACCCATC